>JAOEHY010019955.1:0-15999 GCA_025447955.1 Psilopsiagon aurifrons
CCAGGAGCAGAGGGAAGAAAAAAGGGGAGGTGAGTGAACAAACTGCGTGGCTGATTTATGGCTTAAACCACGACATATATGTATAGCCATCTATTTTTTAGAAACCAGTCAGTTGCAGTTATGACTATATCTATATGGCATTTTTCATTTGGTAGTCTCCATTCAGCAACCAATTGTTACCACTTCCAACTTGAGTGAGAAATAAGCTATTAAACCCTTTGCATAAGTGCAAACTAAACAGCCTAAGGGTTAAACAAGATTCCCAGAGTAAGTCAGTAACAAACAAAATACAGGTTATCTTGAATTTCAATATTGTGGCTCACTCAGCACTTTTAGAGAGCCATAAATGAAACATTTTTCCTGTAAAGATAAATTTAACAGTCGGACTTGATGAATTTGAAGATCTTTTCCAACCTAAATGATTCTATGATTCGATGAAATTTAGCTCATTTTCCTGATTAAACACTGATAGCTACTGTCTGATCATGCTGAATCAGGATACAGGTACTCCTGTCATCATCTGTCAATTAACACAGAGTATCAACGAGGCTTTAAAAGCTAAATATGTGTAATTCTCTTTGAGCCTATAAACTGCTGCTTAGACTATGAAGGCTGGAAGGAAGCTTTGATATAAAAAGTATATATATAGATTGTGTATGTTCATGAAAAAAAGATGATATCAAATACAGTCAACTTTTCTCTTACCCAAGGTCTGGAATTTATATAGCACATATTTCAGGAAAACACTATGGCTGTATTTTATATGTGGCTGCACTGCTACAGCGGCAGTACTAATCTTTGGCACAGGGGAAAACTGTCATATCAGACAAACTCCAGCTGTCTGCTCTGACTGTCACTTCCTTCATCTTCAAGTTTGTAGCAGAGGGATGGAGGGGTCTGTGAGCACGTTAGCAAGGACTCAGCAGCAACATCCTGAGGGAAAGGAGAATGCCAGGAGTTAGTTGAATAGGGATGAGGGAATGGGGAGAAAGGGACAAGCAAATTAGAAATGAGAAAAGTGTTAAGAGAGGGTAGGATGGGCAGAAAATAAAAGCCTGGACATGTAATAGAAAGGAAACAAGAGGATAAAAAGCAAAAGCCACTGGGTGTCCCTTAGGGATATTTGCTTTTTGGAGAGAAGAGGAAGCTGGTACACATTTATTTTTAAACATCCTCAGTGTGCAGGTTCATTTAAGGTAAATCTGGATGGCTCTCGGCAGGCTGCCATGTCACTCTGACAAGACACCACCACACGCCCCCCCAGAGTAATGATGTCAAGGCATGCATGATGGACTCCACCTGATGTTATCATCTGTGGCTTTCAGCCACGTGGCTCTCAAGGAGGCAAAGCTGAATCTGTGGAAGGCTATTCAAAGAGAAGAGAAGATTTACAGCAGGAGACATCTCTTGAATCAGAGACATTACCTCTTTTGACCCCCAAGGACACATACATCTCAAGGTGAATAAAACCTTAAAAATCAACACACATAGGTGTTCTGGGTTCATTAACACGCACAATAAGACTAACATAAAGGAATTTCAAGTTTGGTTTCACTTGTAGAGCCTTGGTACCAGGTTTATGACAAATCTGGTTTCTGCATGTTTCCCCAGTCAGATGGCATAACCGTGAATTATCTGCTGACCAGAAACAAAGTGGTCTGAGCACAAAGATGAATGATCAGTTAAAGAGAAAATCCTCTTCATTATATCCTGACCTTGTTCTTGCTTGCATTCAGTGACCACTAGAAGAGAATCAAGAATAATTAAATGCTGTTAAAACATACAAGGTGTTGAACATGGCAAGGGCCAGTGTGTAAAAAACACTACCTCATGACAGGGTGGTGTCTCACACCAGAGAGCACTGGGCCTCAGCTCCCATCTGAGCTAATCGCCTTGCTCACCCTGGCAAGGAAGTCCGGCATGACTTCTGGTAGTGTAGCCATGATAAATTGCAGAGATAAGGCAATGTCCACTTACAGGCTGTGGAGAATGACTTGTAACATTTTCATGTGCTGTAGATGAGTTTTTGTGGTTAGGGAAGTTGGAAGAGATTTTTGAGATTGGTGTTCCTACGCTTAGAGGTAAAATATCAGTCCTCCCTCAAAGATATTACTGCTTTGTAACTAGTACTTACCAGAAGAAGAGGGGAAAAAAAAAAAGTCCTTTGAAAATGTATGTTCAGTCATTATACAGTCTAAAATAATTCTGAAAAGCAGTTTCCTTATGTTCAGATAGAGGTGGATATAACACCCATCCACAATCGAGGGCATCTTCATCCAGAGATAATGGAACAAGTAGCCTAAAGACTGCCTTTCCCCTGTACTTCTTATCAGTGGTCCTGCAGCTGGTCTTGAGGAAAAAAAAAAGAAATAAAAAAATTTACTTCTCTTTGGGTATTAAACCACTGAACTTTCTTTGCAGCTTTATACTTAGTGTGGTACTTTCTATTTCTTTTAGTTTGATAAAACTTTGGTCTGTAATTAAATGCCCCACAGCGTAACCCCAGTTTTCAGAGGTCTGGAATATACTGGCATGTGCCCTTTGGGGAAATTTTAAATTGCCTTCCAATCTTTTGTCATAAGTATCATGTCTTATACTACTGAAAAGACTTCCTTTTCAGTATAAAGGATTATTTCTTAAAAAATAATGGTGTCTATAATGTCATTTAATTTTCATTCAAGAGAGGCCCTCCCTTTCAGTTTAGCTATTGTTTTGCTGCTTACAACTGCACTTTAAGCTTTTCAGATTTGCAGACATACAATTCTGAAAGTCTGGTTCATTAATTTTTTCTCCTCAATGATTTTATCAACTGATCCTACAGTGATATGATGAAATTTAAACTTCAAGGAACAAATGAAGTCAACCTATAAAAATATGAAACTGACAGTCAAGAGCCAAATAAATCTTAAGCCTATTTTTCAGTTCAAAAGTATGTTGTGCTTTTATATTTCTGTGTTTCTGTTCTCATTGCCAACAGAGAGGAGCTTAATCTTTGAGGAGTTAATGACCAACCCTTATGGGCTGTTCTGTGAAGTGACATAATAGACTGAATAATACTTGGAAAAAGAGTCACAAATGCAATGCAGAGCTCAATTGGCCTCATTCAAAACTGCTAATGCGGACTACAGGAATGTATTAAAATCACACATTTTTGTTAACATATTGACAAGCAATTCTCTCATTGTTTTTCGCATTCCTCTAAGAATTTGTGTCTGCATTTACTTTTTAGTAGTCCTATAAAATCCCAAACTGATACCTTTCAGTGGTGTTTTAATTAAAATATCAGAATCACATACAGAATATTTTAGCTAATTTTAGGACATGTTCACAGTGCTTTTATGGAATTTCATTAAAACTCACTGCAGGTGTACTAAAACTTTGCAGTTTTGTTTTTGTCTATTTGTTTTCTGTGAGTGGTGTTCCAAGAGTGTATCAGAAACATACTAAATCATGAAATATTCTATTCAGCAAAATTAAGCTTTTTCCAGTGCTGAGTAATTAAAGCTCTGCAGGCTTCCATGGCTCTTACAGTGCTTAATCCTCACTGAAATTTAAAAGTAAAATAAATATCTGCTACCATTACAAAAAGACTTCATTAGCTTTGTATTCTTGACCTTATTGCCCAGAAGCCATTAGAAATGTGCCTACTGTTATACACTGGGAGAAAATGGTCTTGTAGTCAATGTACTGCCCCAGCATTCAGGGGATAATACTCGGGCTTCAAGGGGCAGCCACATACATTGTGGTTGACCTATCTTTCTCTATATCCTAGCTCCTAGTTAAGATAAGAAGCATAATATATTGCTGAGGCACAAGAGTTACAGAATGCCAAAAGCATATTCCTCTGAGAAGAAAAAAAAAAAGCCAGACCACCATGGCTTTAATATATTTATGGTATAAGTAAAATAGCTGCATAGTTATTGAAAGTATTTAGCACCTAGAGGAGCTGAGTCCTAGTCTGTTAAAATAAAGAAATGCTAAAGAACACAAATAGTTAATCATTACCCTGGGAAATCTGATGTGATAAGGTGATCACATTTATTATAAAGAATATTTTATGCCTTTTTATAACTTTATATATCTTCAGTGTTGCCAATTCTACAGAATGAATCTGTAGACTGAGCAAAAGTCATTGCATAAAGTTAATATAGTTTAGTGCTTTGCAATATATAAAACCCCACAAATTTTCTTTTACAGTTCTTCATTTCTCCAAGTCTAAATTAAACTTCCAACATCATAGGCTGCATACAGCCTGAAGCTTCTACTAATATACCTGTTTCCAGAAGAAGAAGCGATTGTTTCTGAAGAAATGATTGTGAAGCCAACAGAAAGAGAGTGGTGATGAATTTGGAGGGTACAGCAAAAGTGATACTCAGCCATGTTTGCATGCTCTATCCCACTTTGCATTCTCATGTCACATAAATGCCAAAAATATGCAACTACAAAAAAAGAAAAATATCTCTTGCTTCTCACACATACAATTGGTCTTAATAAAACCTAAATCTACTGTTGAACAAAATTTAATGCAAGTCTACAGCTGGGCATTTTGTCACTTGCAGTCATTTCCCACATAGCAGTCAAGACTATCCTTTCTATGAACACTTGCAAACCAAGCTACAGCTGCCTCATTGTTATCAGAAGCTACCATGTTCCAATAGAGGACACTCATTAAGAGCATACATCATTGGCTCTAATTGCCTGCAAAGGATGTTCAGATAGCTGGTTTGGATTCATCTGTAATGATGGTCTACAGATTGATATTAGCAAGCTCAGATGCAGGACCACTGGCAGCACTGAAGTTGAGAAACCAAACCAGGGGATACAGCGTAGAGTTGACAATGCACAAGCTGGTTGGTAAAGCAATGATGTGATATGGTTGTAAGAGACAACAGCGCCAACCATTTTACCTGCAAGGCTATGAATAATGACAAGAATCACTGAAATTCAGTGACCTCTCCTCTCCTTGAACATCTATAGCCAGTACGAGTGGAAAAGCACATCATATGTGATCATCACTGACATATGAGGCTCTGCACATTAGAGTAAATCTCACCTAGCAAATGGATAAGAGTTCAAGCATGTGACAGTAGAAATAAACTTTCTTAAACCTGCCACATTTTTGCATGTCACTGTAATCTTGCTAATTCAAGAAGTGGATGCAGAGAAGGCTTTAACACTTAACAAAATGTTAAAAGATGTTTTGCTTGAATTCATTCCAACAGATAAGGGGAGAGAGTGCCCAGACAATAAAGGAATATATGGATTAGTCACACGCTTTGTTCATGCAATGCCTCTCTTCAGTTAAACTTGGCCTTCCTGACCTGCCTTCAAGATGTGTTATCATATTTTCTCTGAGTATTATTTTGGGGGAAAAAAAAAAAAAAAAGATGAGTAATTCTTTTCTTTTATTGATTTCTCCTGCCAGGTTTCTTGATGCAGAAGTGCATTTTATGATCAAACTTCAGTCTTTTCTTTTATGGTGGCAAACAATATACGTGTATTTTTATTGTTTGGTTTTTTTTTTAAGAAGAGTATGTGTGAATGTGATGGAGGAGGGGGAAGAAATAAGTTGTTCGATAAAGTCAAAGTTCTTTCTCTATGCATTTCCTGTTCTGCTACTTCAACCTACTTTACAATAACCGTCACTACAGTCTAGTATTGCATAGAAGGTAAAATAAGTGGAAATCAACTTCTTTAAAACTTCTCTTTCTAATTGCCTATTAAATATAAATTAAGCCATATTTAATATGTGTATCTGCAATACAGCTAAATACTACCAGAGCATGAGTCACAGCTCTCTTTGATGGTTGGCTAATGAAGACACCACTGTGTAAGCATGCATGCACATGAGAGCAGAAATTTACAGCTACTGAATTTAATTCATAATGAATTTTGCCCTTCTTGAAATATTGCAAATAAGCTTCCCACCCTGCCCTTTAAGACATCTGCAGATGTTGCTGTATCTCCACTACAAAACAAGTGCTTTTTCTCTCTGTGAAGGCTTTGCAGGAGAAGACCATATTTTTCTCACATAGCTTTGAAATAAAAGGACTGGCTAAACCCAAAAATGATGTAAGCAGCTATGCACACTGTCACCTTTAACTAAAGAGAGTTTTGATGTCTCCAAGAAGAATAAAAAACATTGAAAACAGAACTATAGAATCATAGCTTGGGTTCTTCAGTTCTGCAGGACTTAATCTTTAGGCAGAATTAATAACAAAACCCTGGAGAACCAGCAGATTATTCAACAGCAGCAATGACTACAGGGACCAGACGAATGTCTCTACAAGGCCTGTACTATGAGCCACTTCCCAAACAACTGCTGTTGCACCTACTTGCAAAACACAAAGTCTTTGCCAGCCACAGTACAGTTCTAAAACCAGTATATATCTCTGTAAAACAATGTTTTTATGCTCCAAGGAGCCATAAAACAGGGCAAGACAAAATATATGGTGCCACAGCTCAAGCTAACCTGGAAACTAATTCATACTGGAGGCCACAGGTACCATCTTTGTATTCGGAGAAGTCTGATGCCTGACATCCCTGCTGCTCAGGCAGGTACCAACGCTTTTTTGTCAACAGATACGTATGGTGCATTTTCAAAACCAATTTTATGTTAGCCAGAAGGCCACTTGACCTGCCCTCCAACCAAATTATTTGTTGGTGAAAATTAAGATCCAAATCACTGGAGACTGCCAAATGAAAGGTACAGCTCCCCACACATCATTTTTTAAAGGCAGAAAACAAGCCAAACGCAAAGTGAGGTTAATGCAATATATACAAGAAAGAGAAATAAGATTAGAAGTGATGTATGTGCCAAGAGGCCTTCTGCAGGCAAGGGAAAAAAGAGAATAAGGTTAACATCTTTGATTTTTCCCTTCCCACTCCCAAAAAGCTGAGAGGAATCTTCATAGCAACAAGGTCAATTCTAATCTTATTTCCTTATTTCTCACAGTTGTTTCTTTACCTTCGATCCCATTTTTTAAACTTCACAGCAAATTGTTTTTTTTCCAAAAATCTTTGCAATTCCAGATCAGTTAGGTATCACAACTCATTTTAATTCATTAAAATAAGCTACACAAAGAAAGGAACCTCTTTAAACAACAGCCACCTGCAGCAAATATTCTAAGGAAATGCACCCTTTTCTTCCCCTGAATGGGTGCTGCCTCTCACAAAAACATTAACATTTTGCATACAAAGAAATGATGTAATTAGCAAGAACTTTCCCTATTTCTGTTCTCATTATTGCGGATTACCAGAAATTGTGAGGCAAATAATGGCTGCTTTCTCTTTTTGTGATCAATTTATTCCCCCCTCCATTTGATTTCTTTGGTGATGAACTGAAATTTAGGCTCTTGTGTCTATGGCACTTTATAAGAGAGAGAAAATGTGGTGAAGGAGATCGAGAGAAATTAAACAGCAAGTATGTGTAAAGTGTCAGAAAGCACTGAAATAATCTCTGCCAATTTACAAATTCATTTCAAGCCCTGCAATGCTTTTTTTCTCATTTTTGTTAAAACCACAGAATCATCTGATTAGTCCAGATTTCATTTATTAATTATAACAATAAATAAAACCAGCTTCTTACACAGCAAAAAGACTGAAAGCATGTTTTCAAAATAAGCTTGAAATGACTGAAAGGCTCATGGCAGATAAAGCCAGCCCCCAAAATCTTTAAAGAGAGACCCCAAAGCTCATCATTTCAAAGGCACTGTCATAATTTTGGGGTGATACCACTGATTTTCCAATACTAGGGCAAGACTCTGTTACCATGGCAGCTGGCAAGAGATGGGGATAGCTTCCACTTAAATACCAAAGCACAGCCAAGTTTTAGCAGTTGCAGCAAAAGCAATCTGGGAACACTGCTTTAAAAAAAAAACCCAACACCCAAAACCCCTGTACTGAGTTCTACATTGCCAGCGCTGTTGCTATTACCTAATTTAAATCTAGTTGGCATTCATCTGTGCAAGATGCAGTCAATCTCTGGACTGTTGCATAGACACCTTTTTATTTTTGATGAGGGTTAGGAAAGATTTCTCTTGAACCATCCCTGCTGTTTAGCCTGCAGCTGAGCAGGCTCATCCTCTGCCTGGGAAGACACCCTCGGACCCCTCCCGGGAGCTCTTCCCTGCAGGCACAACTGCAGTTCCCATACTTAAGACGAGGCAAAATGATTTGCTTTTCAAAATGGAGAAAAAAAAGTACTATTCTCAGCCTGAGACTTTGCATTTTAAGCTTTAGCCTTGAGCAAATTATTAAGGCAGAGTTACTGCCTAAATCCCTGGAAATAGGGGTTTACAGTGAAAATACTGACAGATCCATAACTATAGCCATGCAAATACAGCAGATAAAAATATGTAAAAATGATAATGTAATTTAATGGTTTAAAGAATTTTTACTGGGAAGGAGGGTAATGTCTGCTTTATTTTGACAGTATAGAATGTTAGAGCAGAATCCAAGGATGTAGCAGAGTCATACTATACTTCTTAAAGATTATTTGACAAGAACAATTTCACTCTTCTATTTAATGCACTTAGGACAAATTTAAGTGATGAATTGATGCCTGCGAGACAGCGTGGCTGGAATTAGGGAAACAAATTTTCTTGTTACAGGAGCTGCTACAGGCCAGTTCAGTGCTGAAAGGCATACTAAAAGTTTGGTAAAGGAAATCTGAAAAGAGTGTTTTGTCAGTGGAAGTGAAAGTGGAAAGCTATATATTTATTAAACCGTAATGTCACCAGGCTATACTTTGAAGTGCCTCAGAGGCACGGACTCCTCAAAGTCTGTGTATACAAGAAAAGGATCAAAGTCTTTTTGCAAAAGTCAGTTTGTTAAGAAAAGCAAACATTACTGTACAATTCCAGAAGTCACTTTTAGTCAAATATATTATTTCATTGATTGTCTCTAATATGGACGAAAATTGATCAAAATATCTATAAAAATGAGCCTTCACTTAATGGCAGTGGAATAAAGTCAGGCATCATTCTAGAGGTCTCATTTTTATATACTTTGCCATGCTCAGGGAACAGAGCGATGTTGAAAACTGCAATTACTAGAGATTTAATCCCACCAATGTTTCAGGCACAGTATTTCAAGGGGTGATATACATCCAGAAAGAACATTGTACTGGATGTTTTTTAAAGCATCATGCCAAAGAAAACCCACATAAAAGAAACATTTTGCAGAACAACTTAAAATTAATCATGCCAGCTTGCAAAGATTTTCTGGACAGAAATCTTTTAACTCAGACTTCTTGAACATTACCAAAGCATGGAGACATCTCCCACTGGTTTTTAGCACAGCTGAACTGGTGACCTGCTTCTAGTGAATCCTGAGCTTGAGTTGAGAAATTGTTTATTTCACAGGATATGAAAAATCTTGGGGATCTCAGTAAATCAGCCAGCAGCAAAATACCTACATTCAGGTTTGTAGGGCCTGCAGAATGACTAGAATTTGTACAACCATGCGTTTTGAATGAACTGTCTTAAATTATTTTCCACTGCAAATGAAACATTCTTACAGCATCTTACGCACTGAAGCCAGCGTATACAACAACATACTTGGTTCAATATGCTGTGTCCTTGAGACTCGGCACAGAATGGGCATCAGCAGAGATATAAATTAGGATAGCATCCAATGTGGAGAGAGAATAGAGACACAAAATGCTCTATTCTGGGTTTTTTAAAGAAGGAAGAAAGGAGTAACAATTGTTAGCAGAACAGTATCTTGTGTATTAATCAGAAGAGTACGCATGAACCTGCTACTCTTCTATAGCAGATTTCATCATTAATGACTTTGAATTAAGCTAAAAATATTGAAGTTGCTTCACCAAACAAAAATTTTCAAAGAACTACAGGAAAATTTCGACTGCTGGCTTCCCACCGGTTATTTATAGGGACTGAAGATGTGGGTTTGAAACACAGGTGTAACTGTTGCCTCTCACTTGAGATTTGGTAAATGGGATCCATGAAATCTAGATGGAAAACTCTATCCTGCTCACTCTGAACACTGATCCTCACTAAACAGAAAGAAAGCATCACTATTGTATTACACACTGATTACAGCTATTGCCTGCTGCCCTGAGACATCATGGTATCATAATTTGTGCAATTACCGCCTCAGGCTGATTATGTAGCACACCCTCGGGAGCTGAGACACGTAGCCCGATAAGTATTAAGGGTAGAACAATCTACAATGCCAAGGTTGTAAAGTGCTGCCAGATCTATAAGCTCAAAATAGTCCATGTCTGCAGATGTTATCGGAAAGAAAAGATGGCCACTTGGTGAAGGAAGAGTGCTCAGGAGATCTGGATTCAGTTCTTTGAACTGCCAACAACATATCCTTAGCAATGTAATACGTTGCACTTTTTTGTCCATTTATATAACAGAAATTTTCTTTCCCTCACAAAGTTTGGCGAAACATGCAAATGCAAGAGATCATTTGCTCTACACAGGCATACCTAAGCTGAAGATCACAAACATAAATAGGTAGGTGCTGACAATAACACCACTTGTGTAAATTAGGGATGAAACTGAGTACAGATTCGGGCTGAGAATCAGACTAAAAGAAGTTCAAGGTGAATACAGCAGAACCTGCTGCTGTTGCAGCTTTTTCTAAGCTTTATGCATTAATGATGTTAGAAGATAAGATGAAACAAATTGTATATGCTTGGAAATACTGTAAATGCTGATGATGTACATTTTTTTTCTACATTTTCATATTTACGGTCGATTGTAGTTGAAGGGTTATGACAGATATGAGGGCTTACTTACTAAATGCACATTTAAAGCCTGGACTTTCTTAATCAAGAAGAAAATTGAACCATCAACAATTCATGTAGCATCCCCGCAAAATCTAGTTGCTGATGCCATGGAGTCATCTGTATACAGTTTTGGACCTGAAATCCTCAAAACCAGACCTATGCATTCATGGTCTGGCCTATTTCCTTACACAGTGATAAACCACTGATCTATTTGATTTCAGGTTGTTTTACCAACCAGAAACTAAGTTACAATTGCATATACACAGTTTACAAGTTGGCTTACTCTGTTTTCAGCTATTGAACTTGTTGAACTGCTACAGGATGATTCCTATTCCTAAGTCTAACCCAAAATTAAAATTTTGAAGATCAATTTGGCTTCCAATTAAAGACAACATTTTTGCTCCATCACTAAAACATACTACTTCCTATGAGATTTGGATTAAGTAGGAAAATACACCAACACCAAATATTGAGCATAATGAAGTTACACTGGACCAAAGTTTCTCCTTTCTATAGTCTATTAATTTTATGGTTGCTTACAAAGCTTTGATGAATTTAAGAGCAAAACCAGCAAATATTTATTGGTGTCTTCAGACCCTATCCCTCTCACTTCTGATGGTTACTCCCACTAACATTTAACTTTACCCACTAACATTACAGTCAATATTACTACTGTTTTAAATGAATGGAAAAAATGTCTAGCAATTTAAAATAAAAGTTAAAACAGGAATTCTCCTGAACCACATTAATACTGAGGGATGTGAAGTCAATAATTAAATCAAGAAAAATTTACCATTACTGTATTTTTTATTTCCCATATTACTGTACTGTATCAAAAGCCGTGCACTAAGTGATCAAACTAATCTGAGGCATTTAGAGCAGGGACCATGAGATAGCTGGCATAGCATTGGCTGTTCACTATTCTTTGGTCATGGCAAGTAGCCAGAGGACTCATCACAAACATATGGTTATTTATTTGCACCAATCGGGCACTAATACAGCCTGTTTGCTACAGTATTTTATAAATATAACAAGCTTCAAAACCAAAAACGACCACAAGTGCACAAAACAACTGATGAAAACAACCCAAAGCAGCACATAGAACTACCAGCATCCCAAATCCCAGTGTGGTTTGCTAAATTCTTTTTCACTTTCACTCAACAAATCCCCAAAGACTGGCTCAAGCCTAATGTACTGTAGCATGTTTGTCTCCTTTGTTTAATCACATCTGAAATGGCATCTTTCAGAGTGGCACATCAGTTGAAAAAAATTAACTGCTCTGAAAACAGCATCGATCTGTGTATTTTTATAAGGGCTGTAAGAGGTGTCTTCCTGTGAAAAGAAAAGGTGAGGGAGCAAATTCCATATAAGTGTTCAGAACTGTGTAGATTTATTTTGGCAAGAAATAAATTCACTTAAAATGTATCTCCTTCTTCTCTTTCCACGAACTAAGTTTCTTTACCCTTTGCCATGTGCCACAGAGGAAATCCATAGTGGCTCATGGGATGTTTGAAGCCAAACAAAATAATAATTTTTGAATGAATATCACATCAGCAGAAAATGTTTTTTAAAAACTGAGCATGGTTCTTCCTGATTATCCAAATCACAAAGGCTTTGGCTGCAGCTCCCAAAGCAATCCTGCTACTTCTTCCCAGAGTCAGCCAGAGCTGTGAGCTGGATCTATCTAGATAGTTTCCTTATTGCTAGAAAACTAAAGCTTGCTCATTTTTAGAATGCAAACTGGGATGATTACTCTTCTTAAATAGAGAAAATTAAAAAGTAAACCAGAAAAGAGATAAAAGGAATTCATAAGCAGTAATCTCTTCACCAGCTCTATCCTTGTAGGGAAACTCACTTCAAGACCCGGATTCAGAAAACCATGCTTGGTCCCATCCAGACTTTAGAAAGCTTCTCCATCCATCACCATAAATATTGGTGCTGGAACTTCCCTGAGCAGTGCTGGCTTATGTCAGCCCTTCTCTTCCTCCATTTCCCTCACAATGGAGCCTCCCATCCCTGCACATCATCTGCGACTCCAGGAGTATCTCCTGCTTCCAAAATGAGCTGCTTGATCTTGGCATAGCTATCTTAAAAGAGGGTAACACACATGCTGAGGGAAACAAGAGATACTTTTTGTCAGATATCCCAGCAACTTTTCAAGGCATATTTTATGGCACAATTTTCCTAAGAAAACTGCACAAAGATGGGAGGAGGGGAACCTGACCCTCTGCTGGAAAACATCGTGCTTCTGGACCACCAGAGCACATTTTCACTCTTTTGAACAGACAGTCTTAGGTGAGTGGAGCAGGTATTGAATTAGGCTCTTCAAGAGTAATTCACCCTGATGGGATCTCACTAGGGTTCCTCAATAGCTCATCTGAAACCGCTGCAGCACAAATCATCGTCATCACAAGGTCTCTTGTATGCTAATGAAGAACACTGACTTCACTGTTCAGTTATACAAGATTAAATTACATGATTTACAGTTGGAAAATGCAGAGAGAGATTACAGTTCCTGAGGTTGCTGGAATGAAGCAACAGCAAGAGACTGATGTTTGGATTTTGCATTCAGTGAGGATAAATGTTTAAAGAAAAACACTGGGAATAGGTTACAGAATATTTTCTCTGTATATAAAATAACTGTATGACCTCCAGTGTAACAATCAATTACTACTTCAGTCTTTTGCAACATACTAATAACTGTTAAAAAATAATGGTCAAACACTTTATTTTTAATAGGCACAGATATTTTTCTGTTAGAGAAATATCATCTTGATAAATTATTAAGCAAAATATTCTTTTAACCTCTTCTAATGAAAACCAGAAACATCTGCTAAAGATTTAATGAAATATTCAGTTGTTACCTGACTGTACAAATCCAGAGCTCCACAATAAATTCATCTATTTCCTGGGGTTTAAGCTCCACAAAAATGTTTACTGGATGAAAGGGCTGGCATAACCTTATATACAGTAGCACAAATAATACTAGATAATTCTATTAGAAGATATGCCGTCGTTTCAGAACTTGCATTTACAGAAGGCTTATTAATAATGATTACTAATTTTCACTTATCAAGCATTTGCTTAACAAATAATATGCCTTTTGGAAACAAGGAAATGAAGACAAAATAAAGGAGGGACAGGATATCGAATTTCCAGCTCTGTGCTCTGCAGTAGCAACTAAATCTTCATTAACACCCAGGTATCACACTGAGGGATTTTATTAGCCAGCAGTGGAAATACATGGTAACATCTGTGAATGTTGGACAGTGGACATGTGTCAAACCTTCACAAAAGCATTAGACATCTTGGAAAGCAAGAAGGAGGAAAGAAGGAAACAGGCTGCCAAAGTGCCAATAATGTTTGCAAACTAAAGCCAGTGTAGCAGACAGCAGGACTGCAGAGGAAATTCAAGGCAACAGTCAGTTCAGTCAGTGACCTTCCTAAATTATTCACAATATGTCATTTCTTTGCAGCCTGAAAACTTACTTGAAACTCACAATCAAGATTTGAATCCCACTTCTGGTTTTGGATAAATAAAAACTATTTGTCCATGACCCATTGAGCCTAGTTTGAATCCTGCTATGGAACTTCTCTAATTAACCCACTGGGTATTTTCTTGCTCTTTCTTTAAAGTACTATTGATGTTTGCTTTAGTGCATCCACACATGGGAGCACCAATCAAGACTCTTCTTTCTTTGTATGGCATGCCAGATTTAAGAAACAGCAAAATAACCATATAAGTCTGCTTTTAGCAAAAGATTTTTACCACTTGGGAGGGATGCATCTCAAGTTGATCCACTGATAATCCCAGTAATTCAATTTACTATGTTAAATCTGTAGAAACTGCGATGCTAAAGATCAAAAGAAATGAGGACATGCACTAGCCTGAATTTTAGGTGCACCATTTCCAGTCAGATAGTAAGTAAGTAGCCAGTAAGTTAACCCTTTCCAATACAAAACCAGATTTGAACAATTTCCCCAGTACAAAGTGTCCTCAAACCTCTGGTTATTCAAAAACATCATAATTCTACTTTCGGATCATCACGTATTTGCACTTTCAATTCAGAGTTACTGGAATCTGTGACTGGAAAACATTGCACATAACTTCAAGACTCTCAGGTTTACCAATTTATACCTATTTTTACTAATTATCGACTACTAGTGTCTTCATAAATACATTTTACTGAGATACACATCCAACTTTCAAAACACAAATGCTGCATCAGACATGCAAAACATTTTATTGCATGTCAGTTACAAGACAATTTGTTACCATTTCATTCTTTTTTACTAACTCAAGAATTCAATCTAAGGTTTCTCTGCCTTAAAGACATGATTACTTTAGATTTCTAGAAGTGGGCTTTTTTCCATTCTTCATATTTAAATTAAGTTCCCTTGAGATGGAAGAAAAGCAAGAAATTTTTATCAAGAGACTAATAATATAACCAGTGAAAAATCTGAGCATTTTTATATTGCATTTATAAATCACAGTAGCAGTAACCAAACTGTTTAAATAATATATAGAGTTTAACTATAACATACTTATTGGCATAAGTAATTTTAGTGCTTTTTAATGTAACAAATCACTCAGAAAATATTCTCAGTTAAACATTAACATTCTCAAGCTGAGAGAGAGGTTTATGTATCATTCACTTCATAATCTGGTAGGAATGGCTGAATCATAAACTTCACATTCTGTGCCAATTGATTTACAATTTCCTAGAGGACATTTGGGTACCCTGACAAAGTATCAATTTATCTCTGCATTATAAGCCACTATCTGCAGATAGAATAGCATGTAATTAAACCCAGGAGCAGGAATAATTAAAATATACATATGTGACAGTGTGTAGACATATAATTGTGTTCAGATGAAATCCATCTGCGGGTCCTAAGGAGCTGCAAATGAAGTTGCTAAGCCACTGTCCATCATATTTGAAAAATCATGGCAGTCAGGTGAAATTCCCAATGACTGGAAAAAGGGATATATAACCCCCATTTTCAAGAAGGGGAATTGGATGAGCTGGGGAGCTACAGAGCAGTCAGCCTCACCCCTGTACCTGGCAAAACCTTGGAGCAGATTGTCCTGGAAGGTGTGCTGAGGCATGTGAAGAACAACAAGGTATTCTGTGACAGCCAGCATGGCTTCAGTAAGGGGAAATCCTGCCTGACCAATCTGGTGGCCTTCTATGATGGAGCTATGGAACTGATGGACAGGGGTAGAGCAGCTGATG
>JAOEHY010019955.1:16099-36083 GCA_025447955.1 Psilopsiagon aurifrons
TTGGGTGGCATGGTTTAGTGTGAGGTGTCCTTGCCCATGGCAGGGGGGTTGGAACTAGATGATCTTAAGGTCCTTTCTAACTGTATTCTATGATTCTATGATTCTAGATACGGCAAAAAATATCTGCAAGCACAGATATGGATGAAATTAGCTTCTTCCATATCATCAGTATTTGCTGCCATGGTTATCACAAAACCAGAAGGCCAAAGATTCATAGTAGTGACTAGACAAAGATACTGGGGGAAAGGGGGTATAATTTGGGGCTGTGACTGAGTCAGCAGCAATGCCGAACTGCTTTCATGGTCTCATTCCGCACTCAATGGTTCATTTTGAACACTGATCCACCATTTGCTCCCACCTACTCCAGAAACCTCTAGGTTCTGCAAAAATCTCTAGGTTCTTACAAAGCAGCAGCTCTGCAATATTTAGAGGGCTTGGAGCTTGTCTTCGTAGATTTCCTTGTTCCCTCCCACAAAGGAGCCATAAGAAGGGTTACACAGTATATATAGTTCAGAGATATTTTCTGAACAATAAGGTGAAATCCACTCAGAGCATTCAGTGTGAGAAGGAGCCAGAGCTCAGAGAGTTCAAACCAGACATACTCTATTATCAGCCTCAGTTATGTGACATGACATTTTAATTAGAAGGGGTCAAAGCTGTTAAACTTGTGTCAAGACCCTGAGTTGAACTTTCCTGGATTATCATCATAGAATGAAGTAGATTTGGCTGTTGTTTTTCAGTCCCCTCTCTAATTTTCATATTGGAAACGCTTCTCCACTTGCATTATTACCACCCTATAACTTTAAAGCGCTTTCCTTGAAATTTCAGGTATCATTATTCATTCAGTGACAAAATCCTGTTCAACTGATGCACTTACTGCACTAGAGAAGTACAGATCTTTGTGAAAATCATTATTCAAAGTACAAGCATATTGAGATAATTACATCTTATTTCTTCTATTTTGTAAATTTACTTCTTTGTTGAGTGCCAAGTCATTTACTTGTAGCATTTTAAGACAATGGAAATGCTGGAGGCCTTAGATTTATCAAGGCCAAGATGCCAGATTTATGTGCAAGTTTTCAGCAATGGAAATCACGCTCATTCAACACACTGTGTAGTTTTTACACTCCTGTATAAAATTAATTGACTTACTCTAAGGGTGTTCCGTGATGAGGTCTTCTGTAATTAAGATTTGAGATGAAATAGTGGGCATGAGAAAGCTGAAAAGTGCCCCCTAGCTTCAGTTTATTTTTCAGGCTCAAACTGCTGAAATTATCAATTAGCTTGAACGGACCATTTCTTCAGATGTTTAAATACTAAATTGGCCAAAGCCCACAGAAAATGCAGATTAAAGCCAAACCAAATGTCTGCCATATAAATATGAGAAAGATTAGTGCAGCCATTGCAAACGGTATAACATAATCCATACCTAAAATTGATTATTTATTCTTTGTGCAATGGTCTTTACACCTTAACCACATATTCCAGTTCAGGAGAAAAGCAAGATTAGTTCCATCAAGGTCTTTTGCTTAGAGAAGTGTTTCCACTATCTACAAAGAAAAAGGACAGAAGCAAGACATACTTGGAAGCAGAGCTGCACTTCATACAGGACTGCGCAAAGGCAAAGTACAGTTAAGCAGGCTGCAAAATTAGCTCAAGAAGCAATATTTCGCCAATATTTTGGTATTTCTAGTGTGTATCTTTTCAAATAAAGTGGTGACTCCTTAATATACTCCTTTGTAATCTGAAAGGGAATCTTGGTGCACTTCAAAAAATGTCATATCTAAGAAGAAATTCACTCAAATACACAGATGTTTCATAGGAAATTTTATCTGATTGATTCCAGGCTGATAATAATCTAAAACTGGTCATTCTTTGCTTCACTCCCATCAATAACTTTTGTGCTCTCAAGTGTCTAGGACATCTGCTTGTATATAAAACCTCCATTTCCTATATTATGCTAAACTTTCATCTATGATTGCCTTCATCTGTTACTGAAAAATATAATTAGTTCCATTGGACAGGAATGCTTCTCTGGATTTTATTTTAAAGCACCAGTGACAAATGTGACTACTTACCAATAAATATTGCAACCTTAGGTTCACATGGTCAGTGGCACTATGATAGGTGGAGGCACAGTGCCATGGCTTAAGCCCAGCTGGTAACTCAGAATCACGCAGCTGCTCTCTCACTCTCCCCTTCTTTCCCCCTGCTCCAGCAGGAGGGAGGAGAGTGAAAAGAATGTAAAACCCATGGGTTGAGATAAGAATAGACTAGTAACTAAAGTATAATACAAACTATTACTCCTAATACTAATAATGATAAGCGAAATAACAAGGGGAAAGAACATAAAACTAAAAAGGGAAGGGGAAAAACACCCAAACAATAACCACAAGTGATGCACAATACAATTGTTCACCACCTGCTGATCGACACCCAGCCCAACTCAAGCAGCAATCCAGGCCTTGTGGGTGACTCCCCCCACAGTTTCTATACTGGGCATGACATTCTGTGGTACGGAATACCCTTTTGGCTAGTTTGGGTCAGGTGTCCTGTTCTGCTTCCTCACGGCTTCGTGTGACCCCCCTCACTGGTAGAACATGAGACTGAAAAGTCCTAGATTGGGGTAAGGATTGCTTAGCAACAACTGAAAACATCGGTGGGTTGTTATCAGCACTGTTCTCAGACTAAAGCCAAAATAGAGCACTGCACCAGCTACTAAGAAAGAGAAAAATAACTGTTACACATGAACCCAGGACATGGAAGAAGGGCATTAATTGAGTTATTCTGACCCTTTCACCTCACTCAACTGAGACACCAGTATTTTTATTGAGATGATATGACAGGCTTATAAAGACAAATCTTTCAACTGTCATCTTTCCTCCTTGGCTAGAAAAGCTTACTTATACTAACTGTGAATTTCACCATCCCTCAAGTCACGTCTATGGCTCCATCAAGCCCGGTCACTTTGCCCAAGTTGTTCAAAAGTCATCTATAAATTTCAGTGTGATCGAAGGATACACTCAAGATATCTCACGGGAATCTCATGACCTTGTTATATTAGCTCTTCAAATGGATACAAATTTCATTCCATGGTTCAACAGACATGCGTTCTATTCTTGGTTCTGTGATGCGAATCTATGCAAAAAAAAAAAAACCCAAAACAGACCACCTCACTCTGAGAACAATGATACCGCAAAACAGAAGTGTCAAGGAAGGCTTTAAATCCCTGTGTGCTCCTGAAAAAGTGGCCAGCATATAGTCCTCGAATCCTACCATCAGTCAGAACTCAAATAGGAGGCACATTTTCTTGGACCACCTACACTACTGAGTAAAATTGACTGAAGATCCTCCAGGCGAAAGTGACCACACTGATGCACTCTTGTCTTTTGAAGTGTGCTCTAAGCCATGTATGGGACGAACTCTGTAGTATCCCAGAGAGTACAACCCTGTATGTGAATGACTCTGGCACTCTGGGCAGCTTTTAGGTGTCTTCAGCATTGCTGGAATGATAGCTGCATAAGGGGAAACCCACTAGTTTTTACAGATAACATCATGGCTTTTAATAAATACTTTTTGTTTGTCTTTGGAATGTAAGTCACTTGAAGCATGTACTCTGGAGAGACAAAGTATCCACAATACAGCTCTCACAGTCAATAGTCCAGCTAAATCTACATGATGAAATGAAATTCCAAGCCAGATTTAGTTTCAGTTTTAATCAATACCTACTGAATTCAACAATAAAAATCCTAGTCTTAGAGGGAGCAGTTTTAGTTCGACACTATTAAGTTTCTTTCTGCATACTTTTCAAAAACATGCACAAATACCTCTCTCCAAGCACATTTATAGATTTTGTCTCCAGGGCTGCATCTTGACATCAGGGAAAGTTTCTGTTTAGAGGTGAATGGAAAGGACAGGATAGATATACTAAAGTCTTTGCTCTCCTGCTAACTTGTCTGCAAATACACGCATCCTAGGGACACTTTCAACATAACAGTGTTAAAGATTTTCACAAAGACTGACTCAAAGCATAAATTTACCTATCAGCTGTCAACCTTAAGTCTTTTGCTATTGTCACTAAAGATGTCTTTTTTTTCCTGCTACATTATTTTCCTGTCTAAAAAACCCCAACATTTAATTCTTTTGAAGTACATGGATATCAAACAGATTATACCACATTGGCCTATTTTTAATAGCAAGACTAGGATCCAACCTTAATGCCTTTGCCTCAGCAAAATAAGAACTCTCATAATGTTCTGTGGTTTTCTTCCTGCTACAAGTTTTTTGCAGTGTTAAATTAACTGAATGGCCTTTGTGAACAAAATCAGTATAACAAGTTGTATTTTTCCTGCCAGCATGTTGGCCTTCTTACTTGTGGAGTCGAAGAAAGCTTGCACTCAGGCTTTCTTTTTTATCTTCTTCCAGGCAGAGGCTTATACCATGGTTGTTACTCAGTCTATTCCCACCTTTCTCCTTGAAAGGCTTGAGCTGTACGTTAGTAAGCAGCTCTACCTGATGGATTCTCATTAAGCTGCAGCTTTTGTGAAGGTTTCACTGCAACTGCCATTTATCTCACAACTGAAAGGGTACGCTTCCTATAAGACAGGTGGATTTTAAGCATCCTTTTTCTGTCTCTAGTGCTTTCACTCACAGTATCTGCTACAAGTTTTTAGCAAGTAAGTTACTAGGAGCAGTCATCAAACAGAGGGATATACTGGGGTCTACAAAGAGTCTTAAAAATACAGGGTTGGATATAAGAAGGTGCAGGGAGATCTAAACTTTTTGGTGTGAACAGAATTTGAGGACACTTGATGTATCACAGAATCTGGTTCGTAATGCAGCTCAGACCAAAAACACATTACTGCTCATCCCCGAAGAGGAGGAAACAAATCCCAGGCCTGACTGGTATGGCTTCAATCTGTATTTTAAGCAAAAACCAGCAACAAATGATTTTCTATAGAACAGTAAAACCATAGAGAAAAAGCAAATTGAGCCAGCATCGCTCCTCTGGAGCCCAATGACATCCTCTAAGAAATTGAAATCAATCTGCAAAGCCTTATTTTTTTAATATATTTTCATAAATCCCACAAACAAGTTAAAATCATGAGACAAAATTCAAGCAATAAATGGGCATTTGAATTTCAGCTTATAAATAGAAAGTACAGTGCCAGCATGCTAACATCACCAGCAGCTCTTTGGCTCTTTCTGCAATGCACTTTTTAGAGTATAGCAGGTCCTCTGAGTTTTAATGTTTGAGAAAAACAGGCCTTCAACTGTTATTCATGGCAACATAATAGTCCCAGAGAATTCAAACAGCCTTTATGCATTTTTCAGCTGTAACTGTAACCCTGCTGCTCTCATTATGTTTGAAAGGTGCTAGTGGTATCTTCAGGTCTCCCTGTTTTAAATACAAGTAATTTCCCAGAAGGTGGTAAAATCTTTCATCCAGTAAAGGAACCATTAAATGCAATCACTGCAGCATAAACTAAACAAACAGCCACCCTTTCTTTATCAAGTTATTTAATACAACATGCTTCTGTGAAGCTTTACACAAACTAAAGAAGCTAGTGTGCACATAGGTATAAAAGTACCTGTGATTGTGTGACCACACACAAGGTTATTACCATTCTGTGCTACTGTCCATCTCAAATCCAGATGCTGAAGGTCTCCAGGGGTACACTATAGCTGCAGATTCAGCTGTGGAAATGAGCACAGTCCAACAGCTATTATCTGTGGCAGGGTTAGGATGACAATGCAAAACCCCTGACAGCCTCTCATCTTTCTGATGCGATAGCACATGATTCCTGATGTTTACAAGGAGCCCAGGAATAACTACTCTTATATTACAAATGCACTGATAGAGAACAGCCAGCAAAGTTGTTTATAACACAAATAACATGCCTGATATATTCATGGCAAATAATTTGGGAGATACAACATATAAAAACACGAGCCTGAAATCAGTGATACAGCTGAAGCTGGAATTTATCTCAGGGATCACAACCACAAACTTGCAAAGGTCTGTGCATGTGTCTTATTTTATAAAATGCTAGTATTTCCCCTTGGCTTCAATGGATATATTCACTGTATTGAATCACACAGATGTCTAAATCAGTGCTGGACAAGTTCGCAAAAGCTGAACAAAGCAACTACCAAGATGAACTAATTATATAGTCCAGAATAGACAATTCTAGAAGCCAAAAAAAAATTCAGTCATTTTGTAAGAAAACACTAAAACTTCATCTAGAATTTGAGCATGAACAGCATCTACCCATATTAATACTCTGCACAATTACAGGGTTTTACATTCTTCACCTAAATCTGTTTACTGCAGTATTCAGAATTGATCTAAAAATTTGCAGTGCTCTTTCCATTTTTTTTCCTGCTTTTCCCTATCTATGACCAGTGATAGATGAGATATGGTAAAGAATAACTGCTTGCATTTAAAATGAACGTTTTCAAATTATAGGCTTTGTTTTGTGTGTACAAGTTACACCTCCATCTGTGCACAAATTGCTGGTGCAAATATTAACATCTGAATGGAAAATTACCTGATTTATGAGTATGTGGCAGGTTGCTAGATATGCAAGTGCTGAATCCACAACCTCAGTTCCATTAGACTTACTAATTACCATGTATTCTTCATCTGTGAATACCAAAACCTTGTAAAGCATCAGGCTGAGGCATTTAAACTCATGCTCCTGCTCTTTGACGTGTTGAGGTCTTGCAGGGTTTTTTTGAGATACACACAGTGTGAAAGGGTGCACTCTTCATTCCGGTGCTGGCACCACAATGATAAGGAAAAGAAGAAATGCCTTTCAGTGATCAATAAGAAACTGGAAGCTGTCATGCACCAAGATACTGGGAAATACAGGTGAATCAGATATTTAGGTAGCCACACATTAAATTAAGAATCTTTTTGCATTCCTTGTTTCACATAGCATTTCTTATTTAACCAGAAATTCATGGAGATACAAAAAAAAGTGAGGATATTGAAAAGTTTACTTCTCTTTAACACACAGCATCCGTATTAAAAATATGTATATACAGAAAGATCAAGTGATTTTCTGGGCAGCAAAGAAATACTATTGCAAGAAGTGAACCCAAACTATAGTATGTAGGTGCTGTACTTCATCCACAAACTTCATGTTTTGTCAGTGATGTCAAACATTTTGAAGCATAAAAGCTGTCATAAGATCTTCTGTTTGGTGTGAGCGAACTCTGTAGGAAAAAAAAAAGTATTTATGTTCAGAAGATTCTAAATCTATCTTTTTTATCATGCCTGAAGAGGTCTGACACTTGATGAGGCTGAATCAGGTGATGCTGTCAGACAGACTTCACTCATACAAAGCTAACAGTCATGTAGTATGACTGTGCCCCAGTTAAGAGCTTCATCTTCTTAGGAGTGTTTGCATTTCTGAGATGGTTTGTGATATTAGTGAAAGGATCACAGAGATAGTACACTTCAAAGCACTGGCCCTCTGAGGATTATTGGCTATTTTCACAAGAGACCAACAGCCATATTAGCTAGATGCAAAGATGAGTTAGCATGTTCCATTTATCAGAACTAATATTATTTCAAAGTTCTGAAAAGAAGAATTTTTTGGAAAATACATACTAGTTTTCCCTCAGATATTTCGCAATATTTAATGTATAGGTTACCTCATTACAAGAAAGTGTTCATTCTTGCATTTATCCTTCATCTGAACAAGTACAATCTCAATAACATAAATGCACATATTTCCTCACATTAAGAGAATATGCAGATTTACACTGACAGCTGACAGCTACAAAGTTACAAAAGTACTAAACCTCTATTAAATGAACTACAGCACTAATTAAATAGTGCCTACAAATTTCACCAGTCACAGAGGACAGGCATAGCACTAACATGCCGAGATAAGCCTTCTCCCAGCCAACTGCTGCTGAAGTACTTCATTGATCTTAGAGTCTTAGAGACACTGCCATAGAGTGGCAGATTAGTTCATTGCTCTGAATTGACCACAGAAAACATCTTTTTTTCTGTCAGTTTCATTCTTGGTTTCTCTACTGAGGATATCTACTCAGTGGGCAAATATTCTGAATTATGCCACTGTGATTTTCTTGCACTTATTATTTCCCCAACTTCTAGCAATTAATTTCACTGTGGGCCACCAAATCCATGAAGATGATCCAGAAGAAAGTGGACCTTTTTTTCATCTGATCCATATCAACCAATCCAAGCATGAAATAATTCCACAAAATACGAGCTATATATAGCACAAGATGAAAATATTGCTATGTGGTACTTCACATGATTGACCTGAATCTCATTAAAGATGAGTAGATAGAGCACACAGTATCCCAGG
This sequence comes from Psilopsiagon aurifrons, assembly GCA_025447955.1. Classification (NCBI taxonomy): domain Eukaryota; kingdom Metazoa; phylum Chordata; class Aves; order Psittaciformes; family Psittacidae; genus Psilopsiagon; species Psilopsiagon aurifrons. Next base: position 24,448 of record JAOEHY010019955.1, read on the forward strand.
GAACTAGCTATTGAGGTAGCACTCGTATTACCAAATTATATAGGTGAAGGTCTCAAGTCAGCCTGAATACCACCACATCTAGATAGAACTCTGCTGCCATCCTTATAGCCAACAACTCATTCATGGAGATTTTGACAGCTTCACTTGGTTACATCAACAAATCTCACTGAATCTCACTTGATATTGATTTCTCAGAGGGTATATCTGAAGTAGCAATTTTAGCGTGAGATCTTCCGAGTGGAAATGCAAGGCAGAAAAAAAAAAGCTTTGCTTGTAAAGTGGGACTCTAATAAACTGAATTGTGGGGATTTTTCTGAGGCAAGAAAATCTTTGCAGGAAATCAGTCTTTTTGGAGTAAATGCAAATAGTTTCAAACGCATTATCTGCTTTACTAGAAATCTGAACTATTTCAAATTCCAGCACCCGACTATTAACAGATCTGAAAGCAGGTATCTTATTTTAAACCTAGCATATTTGTGAAAGCTGTCATATTTGCTGACATACCAGAGACTGAACTGTGGAGCTGTTGAAGCAAAACAAAATGAGGGCTGATATAGCCCCAGCTAATAATCCTATATCAAACTGCAAGCAGATTCTCTCTACATAAGACATAAAGCAAATTCCACATTCAGTTGTTAATTGGTATTATGGCATTATGACATCTTCTGAAGGAGAATAAAACTGTTAACATTCAAAGAACTTGAATTTTTCCTTTCAATATACTCACATTTGTGGAGTATCTTAAGCTGCTAGAGCTGGCTGCTGCATAAACTGCATTTTAAGATTGAGCATAGTCTTTTAATCTGACTTCAGAACATAAACCATTGTGCACAATCAAAATTTTGCATACAAGAAAAACACATTGTTAAAGCAGAAACTGTTAATGGGTGAGAGGCAGGGAAAGATACAAGAAAAAGGATTCTTTACCACAAAAAGAAATATCTGTCCTCTTAAAGGCTTCACCCACAGGCTGTTACATGAGTAAACCTATAATATTTATTGTGACTGCAAACATTTTAAGCATTAATAAACTAATGAAAAATGTGTTGTCTCTATAATGACCTATAAATACAGACTTATACTCCAACAACCACCATAAAATTCATTAAAACCAAGGACTTTCCCTAAGAAAGCCCTTACACCCTGATTTTTATGCCACAATGTGTAGTAGTATGAAATGTGATTATTTCACATGTACAAAAATCTGTATATAGACAAAGGTGGGTTTTTCTGTTTGTTTTTTTTTTTTTTGAAGGAAATTTACTTCTACATGCAATCCCCTAAATTCATAGTGTCCTGAGAGTTTTAGATGGCAGGAATTCTAAACTTCCTATACTTTCATAATCATTAAACCAAATGCATTTGATGTATAGTAATGCCTATTCTGGAACCATCTGAAACGAAAAAGAGCAATCCTAGAACAGATGCGCAAACCAGTGAACAAGTCACCTTCAGAGAATTTCCTTTTCCTTACTTCTCCATTTGCTCATGGCAGCTCCAGAAGTCACTGCCAAGGGAACACATAGGAGACACGATACTTTTGTCCCTTGTAAACTTGTGTCAGCCCATTGCTAATGTGATAATCTATCTTGTTTGAATAAAATGCATGAAAGTAACTTTTAAAGCACATCCTGCTATGGAGTTTAATCCTTCTCCAGCAGGAGGGGGAATAGTGAAGAATGTTGTTGCTATTTGCATCTGCCAGCACTCAGTAATTGCTGGTATTAAAAGTACTCAGTAATTTGGCTGGTATTAAAATTACTCTCTTCCTAGTACTTGACAATGCTTTGTTACTGTTTCAGGTTTCAAAGTTTTACAGAAGTTTCTCTTATACACCCAGAAAGATTCCAGAAAAATAAGCACTGCAGATCCCATATATTAATCTACTGAGATCTGGAGGAAAGCTGCCATGACTAAGAGGAAACACATTTGTTTCTATATCCAACACAAATTAGATCATGGGGAAAACAATTGGAATTTATTTATTCAATCATCTGAAATGCCACAATTTCAGAGGCAACTTTGTCCAGTTACATTGGCATGAAAAAGAGTAAAATAGAAAGCCAAAGTCATACATCCTTTCCTAACACTAACCAAAAATATAACAATGCAAATAGGTGCAGAACTTTCCTTATTTCTTGTTAAGTTAATGGAAGCTCAATTATCCCACAATGCTCTACTTGTGACCTAGTTCTTTAGCTGATTGTATATCAATTAGCTAAAACTTTACCCCAGAAACACCACTATATTCTATTCCATGATTTTCTGTTGGTGTATGTTCTCATTTTTGGACAAACATGAGTGTATAAAGTTGATTCAACAGTTATAAATAAAAAACTCTGATAAGTACACAGTCTTTTTCTGTCACTGTTCTTTGAACTAAGATTTTCAGTAATATTCATGGTTAATTTTTAGAAAGGATGACAATTTAACTTGACAAGTAATTTCAATTTGCTACAGTATTTCAGAATTTAGAAATAGACATCTGCTTTTTCTTATATTTATGTTAAGAGCTATTTAAGTACAAAGAATATCAGTATGCACCTACTTTCTCAGTATTCTGTGAACAACTTAAGCTTCTGTTTACTTTAAATAAGATTTCTGCAAAACTGAACTGCAGTAATTCTTGCTCGCAAAATGTGGATTTTACTGCTTCCTTCTTTGGACTTGCATTTCATATCAGTTGTCCTCCTTTAACAGTCATAAACCACTAGCTTCAGTGTACTTACTCCTGGGCTTGCAGATGTGTAACTAACATGAAGTTGAAGTAACTAACATGAAATTCAGAAGGCAGTTTCAGACTAAGGAAACTAGTGACAAAAAAACAGCTTTGTTTTCTCCCTGAGTAATACTGACTTCTAATGAATGCAATTTACTCAAAGTTGCTTCCCTCTTCACCAAAAGTCTGAGGTTTAGGAATTTACAGCTTTGAGAAAACAAAATTAGTTCAGAATTTCAGCTGAAAAATCACATTGTGGCATGTGATGTCAGGTTGCATCAGTCTTGCTTTACTACATGATACAATTCACCAGGAGTGACACAATCCAAAGTGACTTTGTGCAATACAAAGTGCCGGCTAAAAAACTGAAACAAATAACCTTATCAATTTTATAGCTTAGACAAATGTACTTCTGAGAAATAAAATTCACTACCTTCAAAAGTCAAAAAGAAGGAAAATAGAAAAAAAGGAAAAGAAGAGATACAGCTTATGGCTAAAATGCTTATATATACCATATCGTAATGATATATAGATCAGAGACTGCTAGGGATTTTATTACTTCTCCATGTCATCTACACACCAGTTCAAATCACACGCATCTATCATCTGCTAACTGCCTTTGTATGCATGAGACAATGAAAAACCAGTAGAAACACAAGTGATCATTGCCAATTCACACATGCACCCTTACATTCTTACATCGATCAAAAGTTCTCCAGATATGACTGAGATCAAATACCACCTCAAATCATTCCCTTATTAATGGAGTTTCCATGTACCTCATACACAAAGGCTATTTGGAATTTCGACAGTGTAGTTTGCTCTGATTTCTCTTCCTACACCAGGCTTCTTGCTCACTGATTTTTGAAACAGGAAGCTTACTTTCCTCTATCTCTTTGTGATACTGACTGTGCTTTTATTAAGGTATCAGGCATAATGCAGAGATAAGAAAAAGGTTCAGAGAAGGGCTGTTTGGTCAAAACAGCAAGTCATGCATGCCTAGTTAAAAGTTAATTGATGTATTATTTCTGTTCTTTAATTTCTCTTCATGCAAAGAGTTTCTTTGTGTCCTCCCTCCACCTAAACCCACAATTTTTCCAATTACAAAATTCAAGTAAAGCAAAATTCAAAGTTTGTCTAGTAGCACAGAGTGATTCCATTGCAGATAGGTGTAATAGGCATCAGGTCAAATGTTGAGATGAATTGTGCTTGACATCTTTCAGAGACATTCTTGCATATCTGAATTGCAGAATGTGCTCCATGCAACTTAATTCAATTGATAATAGAGGCTTCCTACTGACCACGACACTTTTCAGATGTATAATCTTTTCAGCACAATGGGTTTCTTTCATAGAACATTTCTGGAAACCTAATGACTTAGAGATTATATTAAAAGACTACGATACAATATAAGGTTAAAATCTAAGTGTTATCTTCAGCTTTCTTGAAAAAAGAGCAATTTTTATGAATTTTAACAGATCTTTCAGAATCATTCCTAATACAATACAGTTACCTGCACACTGCTAAGACACTAAATCTGTTCAGTAAGCATTAGAATTTGCCAGATATTTACAGATATGTACTCTATCTGTGCCTATACAGGAAGCAATTGTATTTTCTATTATCAACATAGGCTCAGTGGAAAATTTCCTACGTTGAATCTAGAAATACTACTTGCTATTAGGATCTCAAATGCCAGCTGTAATCTACACATCTGTAATTAACCAATCAACACTTACTTTTCATAAGAGATAAGAAACCATTTTCTATATAACATCTAAAAAAGCAAACATTGAATTCTAAAGAGTTAGACGCCTTTAAACTGCCATCCTTAACTTTACTCCCACCTGTAAATCAAAAACTAGAAAATGTACCAATATTTAACACATTGCAGCGTAAAAATTTAAAATCAGATTAGAAAACATGGTTGCCATGGTACCTGAGAACAACTTCATGCAAAGCAATTTCACAAATGCAAAAGAATTGAACCTGACAGCAGGCATGGTATAATTTTTGGATAAACTTAAGAAGCTGTAAGAATCTCTCCAGCTCAGACTGATGGCTGGATGGCTTCTTGTTCTGCAGCTTCAGGAAGCTGCATCTTTCCATCGATAACTCTAGATCCATCTATAACTCTAACAGCTGAAAAGTTCCTAGGGTGAAATTTTGATGTTATATGAGGCAATGGGGGTTTTGCCACTGGCTTCAAATGAGACAAGGTTTCCCCTTGGCTCTTTGAAGATGGATGGCAAAAAGAAGCATTTAAGGAGAACAGAGATCTCAAGCCAAGAGGGTCAGGCGAAGCTGCAATATGCCACTGCATCTTCTCTTATAGAAAATCTTCACACAGCCTGTTTTTACAAAATCTGCTTCACTGGATCCCCTGATTACATTTAAGGGGAAAAGGTTCACAGATAAATGAGGCTAATTTCTATTTCACGGTATGATTTTAGGTGCTGTGCACCTTATTTTCTTTGTCCCAGGGGCATCACTAAAGAGAGAGAAGAGCAAAGAAACATCAGGAACATGCGGGGAAATAAAAGTCAGGAATAATAGGGACTAAAAATAAAAAACAACCACCAGCCTAAACTAACATAGTTTTCCTTGCCATTTTGTGCCCAAAATGGCATCTTTTTATTGTTCTTACAGGAACATTGCATTGGAGAGCTCCTTCTTCTTAAATCACTAAAATTTGATTCACAGAGACATCTAAGATGTCCAAGAAAAATCTACTCTTAAGAACTACCTTGTCATTAAATTACTTTTCAGAAGTCTGGGCTAGGCTTTCAAATTGTTTAACACCCACTACTTTCTGTTCTGGCAGCTGAATTACTGGTCAGGAGAGCAAGCTGGCCATTTTTCCAGACTTTTTTTAACCTGGTCAAAAGACCGTAAGTTCAACGCTTTTTAAAACTTAGTCATTTCAGCATGACTAAACACTAGAAAGGCTGTTTTAAAGAAAGAAACCTATTGCCAGCAGTTTGCTCTGTGCCATTTATATATCTTGGCCTGTGAGCACATTAATAGCCAGAGCTGAATCTGAACATGAAAAGCAGCCTCTTATTTTGCCATGCCACCAAGAGGCAGTGCTCTGCCTCTCACTGCACTTCATTGTGCGATTTCTGTGCTCATCCAGGAGGAGCAGGTGTAGCCAGCATGCAGGTAAAAAAGAGGAAAACCGGCAGCAGCTTCGAAGCTTCAGTGCAAATATTTACTTTGACAAACTCCTAAACCAGACTTCTGATCATGTCAAGTACCACTGAATGTTTCATACACTAAAAGAATTTCAGAAAGCCAACAAACAGGGAACTGCCCCAGACAGGTGACTTGACTGCTGTTATTCTGCAACCCAAGGTGATTGCTGAGCAAGAGAAAAGATAAAGGAGCCCTTTGCAGATACTTGCAATGACACAGCACATGTGTATGCACATCATATAATACCTTTCACTTCTTTATCCTTTGCTGCTGGGGTTTGGTTTTGAAAGAATTATCTCACTTTATAATGCAGAGTATTGTCAGTGGGTTAAATAAGGCTATTACATAGCTAAATTCCCTTAAAATTACCATTTTAACAGACAAAAATATATATACATCTCCAGGAGTTTCGCTCCCTTAATGAATCATTTATTTTGCCAAGAAAAATTAGGCACTGTACTGGGACAGCATCAAAATAAGTTTCCTCAAGTTGTGAACTGCTGAGACAATATCTTGATACCAAACTTGAAGGGCTGCATTCTTTGCTGCTCAGATGTTTCACCTCCTCTCCCTACAGCCAGATCCCACAGAGGCACCTTATACTCATCAGTTCCTCCTCCATCAGAGAGGAAGAAGGTGAGGAACAGGGACAGCATACAGCTACTGCAGGGCATTGAGGTTCATCGGAGCACTTTACACAGAAAATCACCATCTTTTTAAACACTGCTTGGTATGACCAGGATATGCATTCTTCAAGAAAACTGAGCACAAAACAATGACAATGCCTTGCTCTCTGGGAGATCCCTTCTCTTACTGGCCATTTCCTAACACTTTTTCCCCTTCTGTCCTCCACCTGTTAGGCGTCTCTGCACCTAAAAGACCTCAGGGCTTCTGCCAGCTGGGAACCAAGATCCCAAGCCAGTTCCTTTGTGGCAATGCAGTGTTGAGGGTCTCATGGGACAAGATGGAGGAGATGAGGTTGTGACAGGTATCTAATGCATAGTCCTACCTGCAGCAGGAAATGGCGTTTTCTAGGGGGTTTAAGCTCTATAAGAATATTGCATCTCCCATGGGAGTTAAAAAAAGAGGATATTTAGGAATTGAACTGGAAACGAAATGCAATTTCTTGAAGTCACTAGATCAGTTGAGATACCATTGAGACTGCTTTTGAAGGATCACCTGTTTTGATATTTTATCTGTTACTTTTACAGTTCTTTATACTGCTTTTTCTGGAAAATAAAGTACTGTGGGAGTATGGAACTACAATAACATCTAAGAACTGTCTTTACTAACCTTCAGTGTGCTGACTTTGGCAATACACAACTTCTACTTGTAACAGAAAGGGAGAGTAAATGTGATGAATTACCAGCAATGAAATGATGCCTGTCCATGTATCTGTGATTATCACTCAACACTCCCCTGTTTCAACAGATGAGAATAAGGCTCAACTTTACATTTCTGGGTTTAACTAATAAGGCTATAATAGTGCAATATTCGGTTTTTAGGGGGTGGCAACAAACATTTCAATTTCTACTCTTCCTTGTTACCACTCAGCCTACTCAGAAAAGTTATATAAGGTCCAAATTGTTTAATTCCATTTTGAAGACTGTGTTCAACAGCACTTAAAAAGTGATACCATTAGCTATTCATTTTATCCAAAACATTTCATATTAACAATAATCTATCATACTGTGCAATCATTATAAAAATCTAAGCAATAGGCTCTTTGGAATAAATGAACTGGCACACTTGACTGATCTTGAAACCTGCTGTATAGGTTAAAAACGTTTTCTTGCCATGAACACTTCAGTCACTTCACTTTCTTTATACTCTTCATATCTGAATTGCATTTCTTACTTTCCCCTCATACATTTGATTGTATTCAAACAGGCACTGGAAGTACACCTGATCACTGCATTCTCCTACTTTCAAGTCATCAGCTGGTACTTGCACTGAGGTTCTCAAACCTTTACCAGTGAACATACTAAAACAATACTAACATAGATATTGAGAAATTTATCTAGGTGGTATATTTTGAATTTTTATCTAAAGAAATTTACTACTCATTCACCTAATCCCAATTTTAATGCTGACCTCTAAGTTTAAAACTGAATGATTTATAGTGTTTCAGTGAAGGTATAGAATATTGTGCTTAGTAACTACAGTATAGTGTGAATTGTGACTACCGTCTAGAATGAAAAACTTCTAACAAACTTTTTTCTATTAAGTTTCCCATTATGGAGAAAGGGGGAAAATCACCTCATCAAACCAGGGAACTATTTGCACAAGATATTACCAAAAGCTTATAATTTACAGGGCACAAGGGAGACATTAAAGTAAAGATAAAATGGAAATAACATACAATACAGTGATACAAGACAAGAAAAGAGGAAAGAACCGCAACAGAACTGAAAATAGATGCACACCTTTGTGTACACACAAAAGTGTAAGCCACCAAAATCATATCAACAAAAAAAGTTCACCTGAAACAAGATAACAAGCAAAATCAATGTAAAGACACTTTAAACAAATGGAAAGAAATAAAATAGAAATCAATATTATTAAAAGGATTAAAAAGATAGGCCATGTATAGATACATTTCGCTTTTGTTTTTTAATTGACTTCAGCATCTAGAGCAAGCAACACAGGTTGCAGTGCTGCAGATGACCCCACAGCAATTTTTTGCTATAAGGACTGATTTCAAATTTGTTAATTTACTTCATTAGAAAGCAAACAGTTTTATCAGACATGAGCACAAAAGCCTTTGACATTCTGAACCTGTGTAGAATGCGCTGGTGTTTGGTAGCCAGTGAGCAGATTTGTAGTTCACAAGCAGAGTTGGTGTGTTTGTTTGGAGATAATTAGCATACTACGTGCAGACAGACCAAACTCCCTTCCTGCAGGAAGTCAGAACAGTCATGTCTACAGGGGAAGAGGCCTTGGAAATCTTATCTTAATGCACTACTCATATCTAGAAATGAATTTATTCTTGCAAATGCAATTGGCTTCCCTTGCAAAGAAGGGAATGAGCTAAAACCAGTAGATTCAGGTAGTCATAGATTGGTCATATTTTCCTCATTGATGCGCTTCCAGCTTCTCTGGTTATTGCTTCCAAACCCTGATGTGTACTGGTGTGTAAGAGAAATGCATAAAACGTGAAGTGTACGGGACAAGAATCCCGTTTTTCTTCCTCTCTTCCACGTAGCAGCAATATACTTGGGTCCAGTAGAAGCTGGGGCCTTTGGCTTTACAAAAGGGTATAGAATGAGAATGGTTATTTTGACAAACAAAGGGGGAAAAGAAATTACAGGAGGAAGGGTCAGGGCTCACAATTAAAAGCTATGATTCTTCACATATTCTTATCTTTCAGGATAAAATTATTCCCTCATACTCAGAGATCCACACTCTGTCCTCGAAATCAATTCCAAACCCCAGCTTATTTGCAAGTCCTTTTAGGCAGCTGATTCTTGGCACTATCTGGCCAAACAATGACTAATTGTTACTGACTTCCCAGATGGTCATTCTAATAACCGGAGAAGGGCAACCAACCTAGCAATCAGGTTTCATTTATTTGAAGACAACACAACAGCTGTCTTTTTCTTTCCTACACACTCAAGCAGAGCTTTCTGTTGTTCCAGTATTCTCTTGAGCATGCAGCAAATAGAGCTCCAATGAGCTGGAAAGGCCTGCTTTAGGTAATGCTTTACAGAGGGCTCACCTCCTGCTTCTCCTTCCACATTACTCCACATCTCTGTCCACTACAGTTGCACAGAAATTTTTGCCTGGAGAAGTGGCTTAAATGCATGTGCTATCTCCAGCCTATTCAAAACTTCTGAGTTCAAAGGCAAGCATCTTCTGAGGGAAGCATCCAAACATCACACAGAAAGCAGTAACAGAGGCTCTGCAAACTGACAGTTCAGTTCATTCTCACTCAGCTTGGGATGAGCTGGCTAGTTCCCCAAATCAACAGCAGCCAGCTAGCACAAGGCCGTGGCAAAATAGCCAAGTAGTATCTGAGGTGTGTAATGAATAACAAAGTCAAGATTCTAATTTAATCAGCCCCACAGAAGCTGGGATACTAAGTATGAACATAAGAGTGTTTTTAACTGAGTGTGAACTGCAGTGGATTCTTCTGAGCTACATTCATCAGGGCCAGAAAAGCTCAAAACTTAATCCAGTTAGTTGGCCTCTATCATAATACCTTTACAGGGACCCCGCGGGCATTGAATTTGTCTGTTCCTGCAGCTCCTGATTATCATTCTGTAAGAAAGGCATACATAGCTCAAACAGATATTCTTTTCCTGACGAATATTACAGCAATGGAAAACAAGAGAGATCAAACATTGCCTGGTATAAACCATTCTGTCTTAAAGGCCAAATAAGTCAGAGGAACCTTTGAGGCAGAGACAGACTGGCACAAGCTATATCAGATATAAATGCTGAATGATGTTTTCCTGAGCCACTTTGGACACAGTAGAATTAAAACTCTTTCAACTGTGTGTTTGTACATAAGCAGAAAAATCATTTATAGCCTAACTATCTTCTGACTGTGCTATGGTCCCCGACTTCCAGATCGAATACAGTTCAGCAAAACACTAATCTCACAGAGTTATCAGTCTAGTGTCTTAAGTGAGAGATCAGATCTCCACCATGGAGTTTTATTTCGTAACATTTCTTTCCTTGTCTTTCCAGTCTAGCTTTCTAGACAATGTATTTTGGTCCCTTATTAACCCAGAAGCAGCAGGCTTAATAGACCATATGCATAGCAGAAGACACAAAACACACACCCTGGAAGTGTGGGAAGAGAAGGTTGTTCACAGTGCAACCTAAAGAAGTGACCCCAGCCATCATCACATTTCACTACTTCAACTGAAAATCCAGTTCCCAGTGGCACAGGCAACAAAAGCCCATGCTGGCTAGCTTTACCCCATGGCTAGGATTTGGATTATCCTGCAAATCCCGTAAGATCAGAGTTCCTCTACTAATCAGAGAATGCAGCTCTACCACTGGAAACCATCCCCTGTACAAGTCTCCTGTGACCTACCCTACATTAGCCATTTGAAGTACAATTACAATGGTAAATGCTACAAATAGCTAATCCCAGCAGGCAGTTTCCCTTTTGTTTCTTTTCCTCCCAAAATATACCAGACCAGTAGAGTCAAGACTGGTAACACAGAGAAATTCCATAGTACTTCTTTCCTTGAGTTTTTAATTGCTGTCATTTTGAAAACATGAAAATGGCAGCACAAATTGTTTCTGAAATTCTTTGACTGTGAAATACTATTCTTTAAATACCAAGAGACAAACTGATAAATAATAGAAGTCATTTGTATACCTGAAAAAAAAAAAGAAATTTTGATGTACATTATATATATTGCTTTTTATTTATTTATAACATGTTCTATGAAACCACATAACGCTTACCAGAATTGAGATATCCTGAATCATGAAAACACAGAATTGTTTGGGTTGGAAAGGACCTTAAGATCACCGAGTTCAAACCTCCCTGCTATAGGCAGGAATGCCTCAGACTAGATCATGTCGCCCAAGGCTCAGTTCAACCTGGCCTTGAACACTGCCAGGGATGGAGTGTTTACCACTTCTTTGGGCAATCTGTGCCAGTGCCTCACCACCTTCACTGTAGAGAACTTCTTCCTTATATCGTTTTTTATAAATATATATATATATATACACATATACACATAGATACATATGAAGTTTC
>JAOEHY010019960.1:0-15368 GCA_025447955.1 Psilopsiagon aurifrons
CCCCCCCCCCCCCCCCCCCCCCCCCCCCCCCCCCCCCCCCCCCCCCCCCCCCCCCCCCCCCCCCGGGACAGGGAATGAGCAAAAGTGCGGGCTCCTGGATAGGGGGCTGTGCTAGGATTCATGAGGCAGAAGCACAGTGCCTGGCATCAGCGTTAAGCTGCAGTTTGACCTCAGGGATGGTAATTTCACCTGTTTGGCCACATCTGCTGCCCCCTCTCTTCCACTCAGCCTACTTGTCTATTTAGACTGCAAATTTCCTGGGACATCAAAGGCCCTTTTCTGTATGTTAGCTCAGTACCTAGCACAAAGGGACCTTCAGTCTGGGACTTGAGGTACAGCTCTCTTATAAATAATTACTCAGGGGGTAAAAGCCACCCTGGACCCCTGCTATATTTAAAACTTTTACTATTCTGAGCTCAAGGAGTTTTAGAGTTGTAAGTGCCTGCTGCCGAGCTGACTATTAGAGGATGCTGGGGTTTAGATCCCCTTTGACACAGTGTGTTACAGAACACCAGAAGTCTGGCCATCACTCATTTTCACCATTGTATATTAAAACAGGTTGATTTCAAATAATGCAATGGGCCAGTGCTATGCTTAAACACTAGCTGAGGCAGAAATCTTTGGATGTCAGTGGATTAAATAGCCATTTTACTGCAGCAAGTTAAGGGCTGTTGTTACTGGCAGACACTTCTGGACTGATTTATCACCCATCAGTTCTGAGGAAGGTGAAATAGGTCAGGGGGCTGAGCTGAAAAGGTCTGGGCAAGAAAAAAATTGCCTTTTGAAATATAAAAAAGGAAAATACAGGAAGATTTTGTGTTCTGGGAGTTTAAAGGAGAAAAGGTAAAAACAGTTTTAGGCTAATCCTTGTGTACCCTGCTGAGATAGATATTACTATTCTCATTCTACTGATGGGGTGATGGTTTGGGAAGAGGAGGGGCATTGAGAAGTAAAGGAAAAATATTAAAAGTCTGATGCAAGTCCCATTTATGTTGTACTCCTGTGAAAATGTGTTTGTATGCTTATTTATGCACAGGAGTTGGGCTATTGCTTGTGGTGGGACTACTCTGTGCGTGTGGGTCAGTGTAAGGCTTTGCAAGTTTAAAATGTGTAGTAAAGACACCGTTCCATGGTCCTTCAGTGAAAGCTGGGCTCAGTTGTGTATGCAGCATTGCTTTCCTCGTGGTCAGAGAGCCGTGTGAATTCACAAGTTTCCCATTTTTGTTTTCAAATCATTGGTTTATAATACTCTTGCATGCCCGTCGCGTTTTCAAGCTGCAACAATCAGAGGTATTTCTTTCCACCTCAGTGATACGAATTTCCTTACCTACCACATTGAACACATGCAATACAATGTTTCTTCACAGTCAGCAAAGGCTTTTTAAATGCCCTCCAATTTCATTTAAAATAGCCTGTGTATTATTTTGCACCCTGGGCTCCCTGAGTAGCAGCAGCTGTGGTGAAAGTGCATGAAAGGCAGTGAGCTGTTACACCAGTGCCATGTGGAGGTGATGCTTAACTATGTTCTCAGAAGGATGCAATAACCAAAAGTGATTGAGTTCAAATGGAATATAGCAAGTAATTCTCTGAATGCTGGCTTTGTTTCTGTCTTGTCCATGGACTGACTTTAATTTCTAAGAAATGCAAGTTTCAGTTGAAGCTTTTAGGGTTTTCTGTGGCTGTGATGTAGAGCAAGTTTGTTTTCTTTGTTATTCCCCTTGTGCCCACTGACCTAAGTGTGAGCACTCAGCCTTTCCTTGGTGAGGATGTTGATACCAGGCCCCTCTCTCTTCTACCTCAGTGCCTGTTTTCACAGAACGTCTAAGAACTGAATTATTTTGTAGATGTCTGTCCTTCTGTCGAGTTGAACAAGGCCAACAGGTTCAAAAGGTACTAGGGGGAGGCAAAACAAACACAGCATGAGCGCGTTAACCTTGTTTCCACAGGAACTTTGTTGAAAGTCCTCACTTTCCCCCCCCCCTCCCCAAGCCCAGAGGTCTGGAAGACATGTAATGCCTCACCTGGGGGCAGAAAATAGCCTCTGCCTCCTGGAGTGAAGAGGAGACTTGCAGAAGGCATATTCTTGGGAGTTGGTGGCGCCTCCAAGGCTTGATGCACCTTGCCTTTGGATCAGCTATTGAAAGAAGCTATAAAATAGAATCTTTCTTATATTGCTTCCAATGACAGTCACCTAAAAGCTGATATGACAAAATGCTTGGCACTGCAAGAAAGGAAACGCAGGTGCCTGATAGGCATATTTTGAAACACATCCATGCACACTATTGTAATACAGCATGGTGCCTAGTGAAAAGATATGTACGTCGCTGGTGAGGGACCACTGCTGGGGAAGGGCTGGCCCAAAAGAAATGGCATTGTCCAAATTCACATTGCTCCTGCATGCGCTGGCAACTGCTGCCTGTGGGGAGAGGCTTCCCCGGGGGCCTGACATGAGGCATTATGCTCTCTGCCTGTGGATTTGCACCTAAGAAGAGCTGATCTATAAAGCCATTCTTGAAACCATCTTGGAGCTGTGTTTGCTTCAGAACTAGCATTGCCCTGGCAAGCTGCCCAGGGATTTAGGCTCAGTTAATCCAAGCTTGGCTCTCCATGGCAGACACCCATGGAACAAAGGAAATAAAGCTTCCACGACCCCGTTGAGTTGCTGGTCAATCACTCAGCCAGGTGCAGCAAGTGGGCTAGGCAGCCTTCAGCGAGCTCTCTCAGATCAGAGAGGGGCAAATCCTTGGTGGGGGTGAGCAGATGAACCTTTATAGAGATTTTCTTGCCATAATTTCCCAAGTCTGGGAGTGTCAGGCTCTGAGCCCCTGGTGCCTGTGCATTTCACACAACCTTTAAAGCCAGCTGTGCTGAAGTGTATCACTGCTGCTTTCTGTGCTGGCAGTCTTAAAGGGAAATAGGAAAAAAAACCAAGAAGCCAAAGAAGAAACTAAAATCAGTTTTCAGTTCTGCTGCATGTTATATTCTTAAGAGTATATTGATCATTAATTTGTAAAGATTAACATGTTACACAGAGTTGTTACAAGCACTTCTAGTGCTGTAAGGATGATAAGCACATATGAAGTATTAGGATTACAAGCAGCTCATCAGATGCTATCATCTGCAACTGTTGTTTAAGCATTGCCTAACAATTCGTTAGTTCTCATAATTGCTAAATGGGGTTATAAACTGAGCTGTCTATAAATGGAACCTAAATGTAAGTGTGATTCAGATTTTACTTCTTTTGCATCCTTGGCCCTTATTCTGCATATGTATCTTCTGATTTGATTCTGTCCCTTTTCCTTGATTTCCCTAGGGATTTCCTTCTAAGTGTTAACTGAAACATTGCATGCCCTTCAAATCAATTTTGGGACCCACCAGGTAAGAGCTGCCCACATGACTACTGATCACAACTGCGCTAGGCAGTTCTTTGCAAGGCACATCTTTTTAATCATAGTTTGTCATTCAAAATCTGAATGACAGAAGATGTGCAGAAACCCTCCTCTGTTCATGTTGCAGGAGCTGTGGACTCACAGCCAGTGCAATGTGTGCTTGTTTGCAGCCGCTATAGAGTGGATTTTAAATAATGCATTTGCTCAAGTGGTTACAAATTTTTCTCTGTTATTTCAGTCGGCAATAAAGTATTTTATTTCCCATTTATTTTCTGTCCTGTGCTGTGAGGTGGGAGGATTCTCAGCAGCCATGGGATGAAAATCAGAAGCTGGAAGCAGAAAGGTGCGCCAGAAGACAGGTCCTGTCATTAAGCAAAAAGTACTGCCCCAGGCACACACATTTCAGTCCCTGTTTCTTGCAGCCTAAACCGTTGCTTTTACTATCCTGTCTTGATCTTCTTGCACCCAAGTGCTAAGCCTAAATATACCTTTAAAATACTCTGAAGAGTCCCAAACCTTAATTTCCATCCAGTTCTCCCACTCCCACAGTTTATCTGGGCTCAATCCAAAGCTGGCAGAAGGCAGCAAGGCTTTCATTTGGCTCCAGCGGTGCTTGGGACAGGCTCCCAGGATGTTTCCTGGTGCCTGCACCTCACAGTCACGTCAGTCACTGCTCCTTGGCATCGCACAGCCTGTGATTAACATTTCCTTACTACACCAGCCCTTCAGACCGCCGCTTTGACTCTGACTTTTTGTTTTCCTCCTTCCCCCTTCCCCGTCGAAGGGAAGAACAATTCCTGGAAAAGAAAAGTGCTCTTTCCCCTACACTGCTGAAACCTTTGCTGAGAGCTTTGGTGAGGGGAGACGAGACTTTGGAGAACATATGGCTAAAAGTGTTTGGGGTTTTCAGATGGTAAATGACCGATGAGGTCTCAAAGGGGGTTTATTTATAAATGATAGACTCCTGAGAGAGAAATAATTGCTGCTCTCCCAGGCGTAAAAAAGCAATTCACCTGACATAAAACCCAGGGATAAAATTAGCTAAATGAAAGCTCGATATGGCAACTGTATTAAGCTTTTTTTTTTTTCCCCTGCTGAATGGTGAATCATTTTAATTTTGTTTTCCCCTCCTTTCTTGGAAGGAGAAAAAAAAAAAGCCAAAGCCAAAGCAGTGCCTTGGGTCTGAAAGAACAGATGGTGCCCTGGGCGGCCCTCCGGAGCGCTCTGCGGCGTGCATTCTTCCACTCTGCCACTCAGATAACTGAGTTATACAGCACACGACCATCTGGTGTATGACACATCTTGTGTCCCCCGGACAATGCCCCGGCAAACCTCTTCAGGGGAGAGGTTAGTTTCTAGGGTAACAGCAGCATGTGCAGCTCCAGGCTTTATTGAGATTCAGGGCTCCTCACTTGTCCCTATTCTTCTCCTCCCTATTGTTGTCACTTGAGCTTTTGCTGCTTGGTTACACCGAGACTGACAATATCCATCAGTATTTTGTCCCTGGCCCAGAAACCATTGTCTCCAAATTTTGTTTCATTATTTATGTTTTCAATATCCAATGGTTGGCTGAAGCATCTGCTGTAGAGTGATAAGGCAAGTGCCTATTGAGGAGAACTGGGCTGCTGCCTGACAACGATGGTTTGAATTATTTAGATTGTGGCTGGACAAACCTTTGCAAAAAACTAGGGTATCTGTGAAGCACTGAGGTGACTTTATTTGTCTACTACAGTCTTTTTAGGTGCTTGCACCTTTTAATCAAGACCCAAAAAAGTCTGAAGCCTCCATAGACAAGTCAGCTCTTGAAAAAGTAGGTCTGCTCATTGACTGGAAGTCTCTGAATTTTAACTTGCTGGGAACTGTTTAAAGAAAAAAAAAGAGGATTTTGCCTTCCTTTTGGTTTTCTAAGGGGTTTCTCCTAAAGTGACTTTGTTATTTTGTGTGCTGACATTCTCTACTTTCTTGAAGAGTCAAGGCCTGGGCTATAACCATGATCAGGCACAAGGCTGTTTCAAATATTCTAATGAATTTCAGTTTTAGCCATCTAAGTCAGAAAGTTTGATCAGCAAACAAAAGTAGTAGATAGGTGTTTTCTCCACAGAAAAAAAGATATATGTCCCATTGAATCCTCTACTCTGTTTCAGAACAATTGTATTAACAGTGTTACCTGCCTCAGATATGTGTAATTGTCACAGCCAGCCAAAATCCCCCCAAAAGCATGAGGTTTAAATAAGTATTAAAAACACAACTAGGGAAATACCAGTGATGTCTAATCACACAAATGTGCTGAACTGCAAGAGTCAGACAAGGTGTAAGTAACTTTAAAATACTGTGTGTCTCGGGTTAAGGTCAGGTATTAGAGAACCAGCAATAACAGTTAAGAAAGGTTCTGTATTTATATATCAAATAATAATAACATACCTGTATTGATATTGTGATACATTTGCTATAATGTCAAGTCTGATTCATTATTTTCAGTCATTTATAACTTCTGAAGATTTTACTTTCAAAGTAACACTTTTAAAATACAGATACGTGATCTAAAGGCAATTTTAAAAAAGATTTTCCTAGAATGTTTCAGATCTGCTATGAGGAAAAGAGGAAAAAACTTTTAGGGTTTTCCCAGCATGAAACAACCTTTGATTTTTTTAGAGCTCAGAGCTGGTGGCAGAAAATGACAAAGAGGTGTATCCCTGGGCAAGAAGACTGGTTTTAAATATTCTAATTAAATTCAGTTTTGAGTTGTAGCATGTTTTGCCCAGACCTGTTCATTAGGTGTGCCATGGTAGTAAGTGTATTTTTTTCATCACATGCTTGAGATGGCATGTGATTATAAAAGTAGAGACCACTGTAGAATGCATATGCAAAAGGAGATAGAGCTGATCGTGGGCAAGGCTTGCTTAGCTGTGTTTTGCTTGGCAGCTTGCAATAGCAAGGAGGAGGGGCTGGAAGTATCCTCTCTTTGTTACAGATTTGGACAGAGTTCCTATTTTTCTGTTTAACTATTGAAAATTATCAGCAATGTGCTTCACCAGAGCCTCTGTGTTATCTTTGTAGGTGTGAAGCCCTCCGTCCTGGCCAACATAGTGGGGCCAGCTGGGAAGGTACAGGTAAAGCACCTGGGCTTGTGGTATTTGTGAGAGCACAAGAAAGGTCCATACATTTATATATCATAGACTGGAAACTGGGTCTCAGTCATGCAGTCCTTCTCCCTGTCTCGCAGCCCTCCCTGCCTCCCCTCTTCCAGCCCTAGAGATGGGGGGCTGCAGCCCTGAAGCCTCTCAGCATCTCTCCAGCTTCAGAGCATGAGAACAACTGAAATTAAACCAGAGCAGGCAGTCTCCCCCTGCAAAATGTACTCTTGGTCTCAGAATCGTACGAGGTGAGCTATTTCTTTGGAAATTAGCTCTGCGTGCAGTGCTGAGCCCTCAGCTGGAGTGCTGTGTGGTAGTCTGGTTACTTGAGCTCGATGAGTCTTTTCTGAAAAGTGGCATGGAGCGGAAGAAGGGTCGGAGGAATTGAGAGCCTGTATTGGGAGTTTCTCTGTCCAGCCTAGCAAAGCAGAAGGCTAAGGTTGTTCTCCATAAATACGTACAGGAAGGAGAAATGCTGTTTCACCCAAAGGACGGTGTTATCGCAAGAGCAAATACGTAAGTTGTCCACAGATACATTCCTGTGGGTTTCTAAATATCAGAGAAGGAACCTTCTACAACAGCACTCTAGTGTAAATATAGGGGCGTCAAAACACCCAGCTTTAAGACATCGCTTGATTAATTCATGAGGGAGATCATAGGCTACAATTGCCTGCAAAACCAGGAAACTGGTCCAAGTGACTCAGGACATCCCTGCTGCTCCAGTATTTCACAGGTTTTAAAGGCAGAAGAGACCATTAGACCATCTGGTCTGAACTTCCATATGACACAAGCCATAGATCTTGCCCAGTTGCTCTTTGCTGAGCCCAGAAGTTTGTCTGACTTAAGAGTTCTTTTACAAAAAGTCATTCTGTCTCAGTATGAAGACAGCAAGACTCACTTCCTTCCCTGAGGTTTGTTTTAGCCTTAATTTCCCCGCTATTAAAATGGACATATTTTCTTGGTTTGATCTGAATTTGTTCATCAGTATCTATGATTCTTTTGAGACTTTCCACAGGGAAATTAAAAGCCTTCTAGCACTGGAAATGATCCTGCCTTGGCAGAGATTACAGTAAACCTGGTCTGTGAGTGGACACTAGGGTAAATACACTAGCTGATCCAGAAAAGTTGGAGGGTTTAGCCATGTCTTCTAGGCTATACCTACCATGTTTAGACATCCTTCTGATGTTATACCTTGGCATTTAAGCTTGGTGGAAAGTGATAAAGTTGCCTTGGTGCCTTGTTGCAGCAGAATCACCTGATCTTGCCTTGGTGACTGTGGGGTTTGAACATTCCAGTGGTAGGCTTTAGGATCCTTAAATATTCTTCTCATGCATTGTGAGTGCAGGCGAAAGTGAGGGACAGGTAGAGGATAAGATACTGCAGTATCTTTGCCAGCTGCCCCAGCTATCTGCAGGCAGTGACTAGAGGACCTCAGTTATGATGGCTGTCAGCCTGTACTTACTTCAAAATACTTGGGAAAAGAAGCTATTCAGGACAGTAAGACATAGAGTTGGACTGAGTGAGGATGGGCATCCCTACGTTTTTTTGCAGGAAAACAAAATGGAACTATTTATATAGTCCAGAGGAGGTGTTTTTATTCCTCTTGTGGAAAAAAAAGGAGCTGCCATTTTCTTGCCTATGATAAATCCAAAGTGAAAAGATGAATAAGGCAGACACTGCATCTAGCAATATCCCTACCTTTACTGCCCTGTCAACTTCAGGGCAGCTAATTGGGAGCAAATGGGGCTGTATAGAGCCATGATTGTAGGTCCCCATCTGCGAAAGCAAAAGCTGTTTATAGGAAAAACTGAATCAGGAGGGAATGACCATCTTTCCCATTTTACAGGGAGGAAGGGCAAGCCATAGAGGATGAAGCTGTGCTCAGTTTCAGGATGAGGCAATCATTTTTCTAGGTTTATACTAAGACAGCTCTGTACTGTATGACGGCCACACTTGACCACACTTTTATGCCTTTGTCCTGATCTCTGAGACCCAGATGAAGCCAACCAGTTGTTCACAACATCTGCTTCTTTTGAGAGCACAGCAAATGACTTCTTAGAAAAGAGGCTTCTCTTTGAAAGGATCACTGAAGAGTCAGAAAGGCAAATTAAATTAGGAAGCATAAAGCAAAGTGCCAGGAGCAGAGGGCAGCAGAATATACTGCTATTCACATGTGAAGTAGATCATCGACTAGGAAGTCAAATGTACTCAGTTTTTTCAGGAACATCTGAATATTTTTATACTTAAGAAAAATAATGGCCTGGTCTCTTTAGAGGGAAAAGCAAAAACAAAATAAGTGGGACCACGAGACATGATGTGAATTGCATCTAAATATGTTTTAGAGAAAAGAACGTGTTCAGAAGAAAACAGCATTGCCAGTTCACGAGACTTACTTTCTGGTATCTTTGTGGGAACCAAATGAATTGCAAAACATCTGGAAGGTCCAAAGTGTCAATTAAGCCTTTATGTACATGGAGGAAATGTCACATGATGGAGGCAGTCATTGGACATGGTCAATTGTAGGGTTTTATCATTTGCTTAGCCTTAAAGCCTCACTCAACAGTCGAGTTAGACAATGGCACTGTCAAAGAGGGAGATGGATCAGTTTGGCCACTCAGACTTGCTTATCAGCACAGAAAGTGTCCCTGGCCTCGGACAGCGCTGACATTTCCTTTGCAAAGCCTGGCTCGGGGCTGCTTCGAACGAGACTGCTTCCAGATTTGTGCACCTAGAAGCAGCCAAACAAAAAAACCTGAACACAAAGCATGGATAGCAACTAGGATTTGCAAGAGTAATCATGCAAATTAAGTGGGTTTCCAAAGTTTCCCTTAGAGCAGATCTGCATTTCTTACTCAGATTTCTTCTCCACAAGTTTTTTCAAAATGCCGGCTTTGCAGAAGCATCTCACAGGAACATATAAAAGGAGGTTGCTCATCATTCAAGGACCATAGGAGCTGCCAAACCAGAAGAATGGTTTTGAGAGGCCCATATGTGTGACTGCGAATGCCAAATATCTTCATTTTAACAGCTTGCATGTTACAGTTTATATTGAGCACTGCAACAAGTCCCAACAATACTCTCTGGATTTGCAAACTTGCATTACTTCTCCAGGAAAATTTTAAATCCAGCAACATTTGTAATATACAATTTGAGTGTGGTTTACTGCATTCAGTGTCTGCAGCACAACAGCATCTATAGTTTGTAAAACTGCACTGAAATGCCACTGGTGCTGTTTCCAGCTGCACTCCAGGCTGGGTTCCGATCTCCAGTCTTTTGTCACACTCTGGCCAGCTCTAGTGGCAACACACTCACATCCTTTAAAGCTCACACAGGTGTTATCAGAAACTGTGTGCAACACTGATTTGTAAGAGAGGAGCTGTAGGTGACATTTTTGTGTCAGTTAATGAAAGATGTTTCTGAAGAACCATCAGAAATTGATGCAAAACTTGAAAGTCTCTCCAAAGTACTGTTTCTGGGTTTGTGGAAAGCAAACCAACAGTTTGAACTGCATCAGCCTTGTCACCTCCACAGCTGCAGCCATCATCCTCTTTAATTACACATCCTCTCACGCAGATTGTTGGCATTGGCAAGCATTGTTGGACTTCATACAGCTCCCCTCACATCAAGGGAGTTTTGGGTTGGGCTTGTAGTCATTATTATATTTAATTATTATATTATTGAATCACTATGGTTGCTCTTGTAAAGTCTGACATCTGCTTGACTGAGTGAAAGTGTCTGGATTCCTCCAAGCAGGTGTCCTACCAAACGAGATGCTATTTGCAATATGCTTATTCTCCAAGCTGGATAAGAAAATGAGCAGCAAATGGGAGGAAGGGAGAATCAGGGGGAGGAAGTGTTTGATAACTAGTAACTAACTTTTTATGACTATGTGCACTGCTGCTGTCAGGCTATGGAGTCACTGATGTTGACATTGTATAACACAGCCTTATAAACTAGAGGGAAAAAGCCAGGACCTCAGGTTATGTCATTTGTAAACAGCCTGGTGCATCCTTTGGGTTTGCATTTTCCTCATTAGGCACTGAGTGGTCTCCACATCATACCAGTCTGTGTCCTCGTATGTGGCATCTTCCAGTGGTACTGTCAGTGCATGATAATACCAACATTAACAATTCTGAGGTCAATCATAATGCCAAGTTTACGCAACTCTCACACTTTTGACTCAAGCCCTGAGCTTCTCCACATGCCCCAACAGTCCCTGCTCAGTTGCCTGGACTTAAAAGTGCTTGTTCTGTCTAAAATACTGGTCAAAACACTGCCTTTAATTAATATATCCAAAACCTGAGAATGACAGGTTTTTTTCTGGTTGTGGCTAGTTGTCATAACCAACAAGTTACAACAAGGTAACTCATACATTTAAAGAAGAAAAACAACTGAAAAAGGAATGGGATTTGCTCTGTTGTGGGGGAGTAAGTTGCCTAGTAACCCAAATGAAGGTATTTATTTAAATTGTTGGATAAGCCTACCAATACAAGTATTCCAGGAAACAATGGAGTTTGTTTCAAATTCCAGGAATGGAAAGGAGTTTTATGAAGCGAGCGGATGTGCATCATGTGCATTTAGAGATAAACTCACTGGACAGATCTGAAATACAACATGGATTGGGATGGCTTACATTGACATGAGTTTGGCTGCGTATTTTGGAGGGGAGCACAAGGGAAGAGTGTTATACAAGATCGTTCTACCAGTAAAATTACGTGAAGGGATGATTCCTGGAAACTGTTTTTAGTCTGAATTTTAGGGCAACTGTTTCACTGTGCCAGTGAAGCTTGTGCAAGTAACAGCTCTGAAAAAGAGAACATTTAATACAGTGTGAAATCCAGCAGCCAGTGGTGAGTGGATCAGTCTCCAGAATGTAAAACCTCTCTATAGAAAAACAGTAATCACCAGGAGGTGTCAAACTGTTGTCCATCATCTCTGCACAAGACAATGGCTCATATTTAGGGAAAAAAGTCATACAAACCCCTACAGTTTCTGACTGGAGAATAAGGTAACTGTAAGACTTTGTTGCTTCTGTGTTGGTTAATGTCCTTTCACATGTTTAGATGAATTATCTGCCTACTGAACTGCAACTTAAAATAACAGTGTCCAGTTCCTCCTCTTCTAAGGACTTGTCATCAGAAAAAGAGCACAAGAAAGTGTTCTATGGACTAATTTGGGTTCTTGAGAAGTCACTGAGTAACCAACTGATAGCGGTAGGATTCTTTCAAAGCCAGTTGTGCATGAGAAAATGCAGGTTTATCAGGAGAATGATTTGTATTTCTTCAAAACATGATGCAATGGGTTAGGTAGTGCTAGTTCCTGTCCTCTGCACAGGGTGAGGGTGATGCTGATGCCTTCTCTCAGCAGCTTCTGTCATTTCTCTTTTCACTGAAAAGTCTTTTCTTAATAGATTTTATTAATCCAAATATAAAGGATGAATTTTCTGTCACATGCTTACCTTGAACTCTGGGTCCTGCCTATAGCAAAATATGCTGTCTTTTACTAAACATACTGAGAAAAAGCCAGATACAAGATGCTATCCAGATGCTAGTTTCCTCTGGACTTTTTCTGAAAGAATTGTTGGCATTGTCAGAGTTACCCTGCCTTAAAGGTTAGGACGGATCACAACCAACACATCGGAGGTACATGTTAGATAATGTGCTTTCTGCAAAACATGCTGTGTACAAAACAAAAAAGGACCATTTCTCCTATGGCTGCCTTGTGCCTACTCTGACAAATTCACTGCTCACAGGTAAAATATAAAGGAGTTTTCTACTGTCATGGCAGTGAGGATTCAGTGAGATTGCACAAGAACACTGTTCTTCTAGGCCTGATGAACCTGCTGCTGGAATTGGTGAAAATACTGTAAGGGAATGCAGTCAGAGGTGAGGCAGGCTTAGCATTCTTCCAGGTACACAAATCATAGGGTGAAGGTTGATGTCTCCCAGGAAAGCAGCCTGCCACACCAATTCACTGCTAGATAATCATGCTACAGCTTGAAATGAATGGTACTTGGGCTATAAACAGGGAAGACATAGCTACTTAGAATGGCAGCATTGCCCTTACAACCAATGATCATCTGGTGATTTGTTTTCTGAGGGTCACAGCTTCTGAACTTACAGGAGTACATGAAAGTCTTAGTTATTCTGTCACAAAAAGGAGCTGCTTAAGCTCTATATTGGGGTGGGAGGGAAGGCTAGGAAGTGTGATCAGATTGAAAAGCATTTGGAAGGTCAGCAAAACCTGATTTTTATGCACCTGGCACATAATTGACTTCAGCTTGCAGTCTCTGACCACTGCTGTGACCTTTGCTAGATCCAGGATGCTCACAGGTGTGGGATGGTCAGCAACTTGAGAAGCAGGAATAGCTGCAGGAATAAAGCTCCCTTTCTCCCTATTGATCCTTTGCTGACATTGTTTATCTAATTCCTTCTGCAGGGAGCCTTGGAAGAGGCCATGTTCTAGGTGAGTAGCACCACTGAGTTGTTCCTAGGGAGGATAAAGGGATACCTATCTAGGAGGTGGTTTTATTGCATTAATTTTTCTGCATTTACTTTTCTAGAGTCTACAAAACACCTCACTGGTTTCTTTTTCTGTTAAACACAAGTAAGGAAAGTTTAGGTAGTATTTTCCTTGTCATGTATTTTGGAGTCATTAGCTAAGTAGTTTTCCCCCTTGTTGAGAAACCTGTTCCATGATGTCTATCAGGCAGAGATCAAGAGCAAAAAACATGCACTGAGCTGGTAAAAAAAGCTCATCATGTTGCAGATCAGATGGGTCAGTTTTCCTTCACAGTGCGGTGTCTTGATCCCAAGTTCATCCACTTATAACCTACATGCTCCTTCAGATCAAGGCTCCCCACATACCCTGGGGCTGCTGCCTCTCCCACAGCCACAATTCCTTTTGCTTATTTTTCCTCCCTTTCCATATTCAACAGCACAAAACCAAGTTAAGGCAAGTTTTGCATACATAATCATCAATGTTAAGTCCCTGTGTTTCAGCGAACCCATTCTGAACCCTCTTGAAGATGGATTTTGGGATTTTGGACAGAGCAAAGCACTAGCCAGCTGAAAATCAGGACTGGTTGAGATTCCCTCCATGCAGCACCCAAATTTTCCAAACACAGTCACATTCCTGCCCTTTAGTTCTTCACCACTTTGATTAAACCTTTTTTCTTTGCACTCCTAGTGCTGGCCTCACTAGTTCTCTTACATGTTTTTAGATCCCTAGTACATTTATTCAAACAGCTTTTGTTAGGATTTTAGCTTTATCTTCCCTGTTTGAATATTCCTCTCACCTCTCTTTTCTCCATTTGCCACTCTGGAATTCTGTACATTTTGTTACCTCTTTCTTTTTCTAAATCTTCTTCTTAAAAATACTGCATTTGATTCTGTATAATGGTAGATTTTGCTCCTGGAACAATTCTGCCACCTTTCTTTGGCCAAACTGCATGTACACCAGTTCTTATTAATAAAACATTATCTAACATGACACTTGTAGTATTTAACATCTATCCAAAAATCAACATTTAAATGCTTTCATTTTGCCATCACTCACCTAGCTATTGCAAAATAGCATTATCCTAATTTTAAAATCACTTCAGGTGTTTTTTTTGTGCAATAGAATTAAACTTATCTTAAAACAGAAAATCATCAAGGTTAGTCATTATGTTCTCTGTATTATCAAGAGAGATTTAAGTGTGCCGTGTATTCTGTAGCCAAAACTCACTGCTCTGATTTCTACTCTAATTGCAGCAGTTGGATTGGAGTCTGGGTTTAGGATGAGAGGAGCAGGTGGGAAGTGGGATGGCAACAAGGGCAAAAGTTTGTTTTTTTCCCACATAAGTACAAGAATGTGTTTCAGTGGAACAGAAATAAACCTTAAGAAACTGAAGCTTCTAGCCCAACCACATGGGTAAATATCAAATGAGTTGGAACATCTTTATTATTGCCTTCATTGGTCTGAGAAGACACACAAAACTGTCAAGGTCTTGAAAGTGAACCTGAGGATCTCAACTGGTAATGTTAAAACTGATGCAATGGGATCCCTTTATCTCAGAGACACGGTAATTGTAAAGTGCTGCATTAAAAAGGTAGCATTAGATATCAACTGTTCCAGTGCCACACATCTCGGTTGAAAAATCCAGCTGCTGTGAGAACAGGAACAGTACAAACATTTACACTTTCCCTCTCCTGTGTATTAGCTCTTCCCTTAGCCTCTTGTAGCTCTTATTAAAATCTGCTGCCTCAAGCTCAGCACTGACACTGGAGTTGCATCTCACTGGGGCTGAACAAGTGACTCTAACTCCTGGTGTGTAGCTTTGGATGGATGTCTCAGTCCCAGTACAGACTTGCTTTGTTTTTCTTTTTCACCTATTACCCTCATAGCTTAGAGACAGCATGGGTTGTCTCTGCAGCCTAGCTTAGCTAGTCTGGAGTCACAGCTTCATTTCTTGCACAACATTAAGGCCTCCACAACAGGAGCGGAAGTGGGAGTTCACACACCGCTCCCCACCCAGAAACATAGCAGCGCCTGGGAAAATGCACTCTGATGCTTCTGCTTGGCTTCTCCGCTCCCACCCAAAGTGGGAGATGAGATTGCAGAGAGATGCGGTGGACATGGTATGACCTTACCATGCCTTTTTCCTCTGTTCTCCTTTCTCAGATGGATGCTCACCAGTCTTCGAGGGAATGTGTTTGTGTGAATTGATTGCAATGTAGATTTTGGAAAACGGCTCTGAGTTTTCTCTAGAATGCCTACATGGGGGGAGGGACACACACCGAGACTCCCATCCTCTCATGCTGTTGTGTGCCATGCTCCCGCACACAGCAGCGCTGGTGGTGTT
>JAOEHY010019960.1:21624-32875 GCA_025447955.1 Psilopsiagon aurifrons
CCCCCTTTTTTTTTCTCGCATTTAATTGCGGCCCTTTGCAGATGGGGGCTGCGGAGTGTGTGCTTCATTCAAATGAGGTTTGCTTTTTGGTTTCCAGGCACGTTTCTAAAAGTCCGATCTGAGTCAGGCAGGGATTAGTTTGACAGGGAAGTGATCAGATTAAAATCCGTGCATGAGCTCGGCCTCCTCGCTCCCTCCCTTTAAAGCTCTCCTCCTTCCCTGCCTTGCCTGCCGCTTTCCTCCCAGGAAAAAGGCAAATCTTTCTCTTTCCTGAGCTGGCGCGAGCGATTTGGGATGGGAGGCAGGGCCGATTTTGCCTGAATCAGACAGGATTCCACGGAAAACCCATCTTGGGGCAGTGGGAAAATAAGCTTTCTTTAGCGAGCATCTTGCTATCACTAGGGTCATAAAGCTGGATTTGGCATGAAAATAAGAGATTTCTCTGCTTTTAAAGCTTCTTTTTGAAAAGGCAAGCGTTGATATTGATGGGAAGAAGGGAGTGGGTGCCGCCATAGGTCCGGGTATCTGAGGGTGGGGAGGGGGATCAGGTTGTACAGAAGGGCCCCTGTGGGTAGCTTCAGCGTGCAAAACCCCCGGGGGATCCCGCCACCTCCAAACGTGTGGCACGGAGGGAGAGGCACCAAAACGGGTTTGGAAAAGATGCTGAGGTGTGCCCTCCTTCTCAATGTCTCCAGGGTTTCACTCAGTTTTAGTAGGATGAGCTTGTTCTGAAACGGGGTCTGTGGTTTTTGAAATGCTTAATGGTGATCACGCTGAAATGCTTGATCTCAACAAGGAAAAGAGTGCCAAAAGAGCAAAAATTGTGGTTGTGGGTTTTTTTTTTTTTTTTTTCCTTCTTTAAAGACAGCTTAGACAGTGCCTGCAGCAATTGTATGGGATGAAACCCAGGCTCTTTCCACCTCCCTTTTATTGGGGCA
This sequence comes from Psilopsiagon aurifrons, assembly GCA_025447955.1. Classification (NCBI taxonomy): domain Eukaryota; kingdom Metazoa; phylum Chordata; class Aves; order Psittaciformes; family Psittacidae; genus Psilopsiagon; species Psilopsiagon aurifrons. Next base: position 22,563 of record JAOEHY010019960.1, read on the forward strand.
CAAGTTAACGTATCTCACTGCATGCTGGCAACCCGCTGCTGCAGCGCAGCTCTGCAGGGGTAACCTTGGAGCAAAGCTGTTGGCTCAGACTGCCCCTTCTCCTGGGTACTGAAGCACCCCACTCAAGGCTTTGTGATTTGAGGGGAGGAGAGTAGGCTGTGCTCCTCTTCTTCACCCAATGGCAGGATGATTTTGACCCTGGGGTAGGAGGTGTGGGTTTGGCTCATGGGTTTTCAGCTAGAAAGAGGTCATTCAAGGCAGGTCAGACGGGTAAGCATTCTGACTGCTGTGCTGCTAATGCAGCAGGCAAACCCCTTAATTCCTTTCCTCTCAGCCATATTTTTAAGGCACTTCTGCATTTTGGTTGGCACTGGGTTCAGAAGTGCTCTCTAGAGCAACTCCCTCAGAAGTAAATGGCCCAAGTATCTGTGCCAGTTGCCAGTGGGGCTGGACATGGATTAGCTGCCACCAAGCTCTTCAGCCGGACTAAGGCTGGGAACTCTGGGGTAGGTGCCAAGGCAGAGCTGTAAGGTGGCTTCTTGTGAAATCAGAGGTGGCAATTTTACAAAGCAGTGGTAGAGAAGAGTTGCAGTCTGGGCTAACAAAGGTACACAGCCCTCTTAAAAAAATGCTAAAATCCTGTTCTTATTATGGGGGGAGTGGAAAGAGTATATAGTGTTAGGAAAACCTTTAAAACTATTTAACAGTGAGAAATAAACTTATCAGAGAGGGTATCAATTTCTGTCCAGTTACAAATCTACATTTTCTTTTTCCTGTATGGCTTTTGTTAAAGCAAGCTGCTGATGTTTTCTTGCTGATTTTAGAGCATATCAGCCAACTGTTTTACCTGAATTCTCCTTAATTTTCTGGCTTAATTAAAACCAGGTGTTATGCATGCTGGCAAATTGCTGGCACAGACACCTGGATCCCCGTCTGCAGGCTGGGGTAGCTGCTCCAAAGGAAGAGTTGGTTGTCAGGTAATACAAAAATTTATGTATGCATATATATACACACACGTATTTTTATACAGGTAGGTATAAACATATAAAGTTTAAACCTTTGCTTTTGAATGATTTGTATGTTGTGATTTTTGGAGCATAAGAAAAAAAATCATCATGCATTGTGATTTGATTGCGCCCTAAAAGAGAAATTGCAAGCTTCAGCTTTGGGACTTAGGGGTGAGAAGGAATCAAGTGATGCCTTTGCCTACCAGGTAGGACTCTGAACTGCGGTACGTGTATGTGAATGCAGTCTGCTTTTTGCCTCTCCTTCTTGAGGAATCAGGGTTCTGGACTGATCTACTAAAAAAGGAACCACTGCATTACACTGTGTGTTAGGGTTTGATAACTCATTCTGAATAAAGCCTAATGTAGAAATAGCCATCCTCTTTGGGATAACTAGCAAAAATAAAAGCAAAACTACAGTAGACAAAGATTTAACCCTACTGCACCTTAAAGCTTCAGTGACTGTTTCTCTCACTTGCTCTGTTTTCTTTTTTTTTTTTTTAATTTGGGGAAGGGCACATCCCAGATATTTGGGATTTTTGTTTAAGTTATGTTTGTTTCTGTAAGAATTCAAGAACATTTATTTGCTTAAAGGCTTGCCAGTGAAAAGGCCCCAGGCCTAATCCCTTTCTGCTACACACCAATGAAACTTAGGAAACTCTTTGACTATTGACTTTTTCACGTGGAAACTGATCTGCTGAAAGTGAAAAGAAACCATTCCTTGGAGGGGGGAAGAAAAACCTCTGTGAAACTCTGTTTTGAAGAAGTCATCGTCCTTGGCCTGTGGAGTAGCAGCAGAAGCAAAGGCTTTTTGATCCTCAGATTTGTAAACTTGTAGACATAATAATGCCATTTCTCTAGTGTTAGCAGGTGTCCTGTCTGGAAGTTGCTGCCTCAGCCTCCAGCAGAGCTGGGAATTAGAAAATTGTCTGTCTTTCCTGAACCGTGAAGTGCTGCTCTTAAATAAAGGCCAGGTCAGATGTTAAAGGGACATTCTTGTCTCCTGAAGCTGAAATAATCTACAGTCACGTCGAGAAATGAAGGCATCCTCCTCCCAAAATGGTCAATCTCTTTATCTCCCATTATAGTCCACAGGGTCAAGAAAAAAAAACCCTTCCAAGCTGATGTTTTGCAATATTCCTCCTCAGTCTGTAATCATCGTGGTTCTCTATAGCTGAATTTCAGGGAAATATGGTAATTAGGAAAGTTTTATTCTTTCCTTTTTTTTTTTCCTCCCCCCTGTTGTTCTTCCTCTGACAGAACAGTTCAGTGAACACAGAGGAAGCTACAAATACAAATTCAGTATTTTCTCTCTGCTTCTTAATAGCTCTCAAATTAAGTTAAGATTTTAAAATTGTTATTATTTAATATGGTTAAAGAGATCTTTTGCACCAGATCCTTGAAATCCTGCAGACAGGCACAAACCCAAAACCAATGAGCACATCTTTTAATTTGCAGTAATTCCCTCCAGTAAGGTGTCTTTGCGGGCTGTGGTTTATGGATGTTTGGTAACAGTGATTATTATGGAAATTATCCCTGAATCTCCTCCTGTATGCCCCTGCTGCTTGGAGCTGTGCTGCACACACGCTAGGAAATGCAAACTGCTGCTTTTATTTATGCTATAGAAAAGCTCTGCCTGGGCAGAGGAGCACCCCAGCACAGGAGTTGTACTGACAGGGAAAAGGGGTCCCTGCTAGCAGCTGTGGGGTGTCTTCACTGTTCCCAGCCATGTCCTGCTGCCCTGCTTGTACTCATTATTGCCTTTTGCCATCCCAGCGCAAGTTAAACACATGTTCCTCCAGCACTTCCCAATCCCTGTATCATCCAGTCACCTGCTGCTCTCCCTGGGCTCCTCGTTGGAGCAGCACAGGACAGCAGTCCCGCCTGGCAGCCAGAGGAGAGGAGGGATGAGAGTCTGAGAGTGCTGCAGTGGGTTTCAGGTACCACCCCATCCTCTCCAAGCAGCAAAGCCTGGTCATAGCAGCTGCAGAGGTTTGGTCTTGGCAGAAAAGGTGGGCTTCTTCCTTTAGAGGGATATGCTTACTGACTCCTTGGTTAGTGGGATGAAGAAACAGGTTTGGCCTAATGTGGTGCAGAAGAAAATGGAGAACCAGGTGCTGGTATTTCTGGTCCTGCTTACTGAGCTGGGTGAGGGCAAAACCTGACAAAAAAGAAAGAACCAAAGCTTTGGGCACCATCAGCCAGCAGATGAGATGTGGTACAGCACCAGCAAAACTGAAGTAACCTAGAGCCACATTAGAAAATGCCTTGAATGAAGGTCTCAGGAAAAGCAAGCTTTGCTAAACCCATTATCCTTGCATGTATGAAAACAACTTAATTCATGCCTATTGTTTTCTGGATTAAATTGATGGAGATCTTGGGTCCCAGTATGTCTCAATGTGACCCAAACAGGGATTCTTCCTCTGATTTTGTGTATAAACAGACGCAATAGTGGTGGTCTGTTCTTGGGGAGGGTGGTTTGGGTTGGTTGGTTTGTTTTTCAGGTGGCTGATTTGCACATGCACTGGCAGGAGCCTTCACAGAGTGGTGCGCAAGTGGAGCTGTGTCCTCCTGTCCCTCCATCCCAGCATCACTCAGAAACAGCCCTGATCAAAGCATCTTCCAGTTCTGAAAAACTCTTCTCCTTTCCCCCACCACATAGCCAGGCACAGGGGTGACTTCTTAGGCTTGCCATGGCAAAAGCAGTGGAGACGATGGTCTGGAGTTGAGGTGCTGTGCCTGCAGGAGTTTGGAGGTCATTCTGTCTCCTCAGTCATGGAGAGTGGACAGTGTGAGAGTGGGACTGATGTGTGACAGGCAGGGGAAAAAGATGTGGTCAGGTGAAAAGATTTGTCAAAGCTCAAGTAGCGAGCATTCTGTTAGTGTAGAGGCTTGAAAAAAACTGGTTTTGAATGGTTTTTAGGTTCCTGTCGTAGGTTATATCCAACAAATAGTTGTGTGTTTGATGAGAAGCAGGTGAGGATGAGGGCCTTGGCTCTGCCCCCTTGTGTCTGTGCACGATGATAAAATCTTTTAATTAAATGATCGCATTGAGTGCACAGAGTGAACGGCGCTCGCTTAATGAGCAGTTGCTCAGTTTTGTTTTTCTCACCTCTCAATAGACGGTGCTATGTCTTATTAACTGTGCACTATTCAAACCCTGCTCAAAGACATTATTAATTTTCCCACTGGGTTTATACAGTGCTGCTCACGGTAGTATCTGAGAGCTTTCCAAACATTAATGGATTAAAATATAAATGACAAGCGTTATTATCCCTGCTTAATGATGGTGGCCAACATAAAAAGAGATGAGAGCTAATAATTAATCCTGAGTGCTGGTACAAGGTACCCCATGCCATCTCCTTCCAAGCCCTGGGCTTTGTTTGGCTGAAACCACATGCAGAGCCTGGTGCTCAGTGACCCTGACTGCAGCTGTGGATGCTCAGTACCTTCTTTGCGAGTTGGACCCAAGCATCTCCTATTAGATACCCAACAAAGATGAGCACAATTAGTGGCTGCTCATAAAAACTTCAAGCACCTTGCCCGGGACTGCACAAAGCCTCTGTTGCAGGAACAGGTCAGGAGGAGTCAGTTGACCTCCAAAGAATAAAAACCTGCTTCCAACAGTTGGCATTGGATTAAGCATAAAAGCAGCTTGCAGGCCCTTGCTTTACTTTCTCAGCTTTTCCGGACAGCGTTTCGCCAGCAATTTCCCTTTGCCGCACAGCTCAGATTCATTCTGCAAGTGAAAGTGCTTCATGAAGTGGGTTGAGTGTGCCCTGGGGCAAGAAATTGTGAGCGTGCTGTGAAAATGTGCTGTGAGCGAAGGATCTGGGCTGAAATTGTACAGACAGCTCAGGCACCTCTGAAACTTGAGTGTTTCCTTACCAATACTCATTCTGTATGTAATACAAGTGTAGCAGCCTGAGCAAGAGAGAGCATTGAGTATGTAATGCAAATCTGGTAGGGGAGAGTGAGTAATCCTGGGGTGATGTGGAGCCTAGTAGCTCTTCATCAAGGCTGTGGCATTTCAGATCCCACATTGATCTGGACCACAGGGATAATACATAGCAGATTATCATTATTACCTATATATAGGTGAGACAAGGGAGGGATGGGTCATTATCATATGAGTTTCATGGGTGTTTGATGGCAGGAGAGGTGTGTTGGGGCTAGGCAGCCTCTGAAGGAATGTGCGGAATATAAACAAATATATAATGCAGAATATAAACGTCATGGCCTGTTCCCTTCTGTCCCTCCCCTTGCACACAGTGTGATGCTCTGTGCCCGGCCTCTTTCAGTGTACCCCAGCTTCAAATGTGCTTCTGTTCCAGCTGTACCCTGTTAGCCCCACTGTCAGTGTTCTGTAGTGCTGCCCCCCAATCCCTGCCTCCGGTTCCCTTTCCCTGCATCCCTGTCTCCATTGCATAGATTGGAACCCAGTGACACCACAGATGCAGATGTGAGGCTGCACAGCCACCACTGGCCATTGGTTTTCCTGGAGCAGTGGCCTGTCTGTGTAGATTGGGGAAAGTGGTTCCAAAATTTAGTTTGTCCTATGTTTAAAAAAAAAAAAAAAAAAGAGGTATTTTTTTTTTCTTATAGCAGGGCCTGCTTCCAGGGTTTTACATTTTGTGCAGCTTATCTAATGGTTTAGCATCTTTCTTGACCCTTTTTCCCCCCCAAATCTGTCTAAGCAAAAGTTTCTTGGAGATATAGGGCTAAAAATACCCCTTGATTTAAACAAACTCATCAAGTTCTTTTCATCAAGAATTTCACCACTGACACCAAAAGAGATTGCATCATCTTTAGCACTCTAGATGCTGTGTGACACAAGAGGAGATACTTGGTTCTCCTCCTTTCTCTGTAAATCAGAATAACAGACATAATCCTACCCTTTCGTCTTACAAAAAGACTTTTTGTTAGTGTTTTGGCCTGCTTTGTTCCAAAAAGGCTTCTCAAGAACATTTCTTAGAGGCTACATACTAGTGGAGGGGAAAGCATTGGAAAACTGTTCATTCTGTAGCAATAGGTGATGAAGTGGCTAAAAAAACCCCTAGCTCCCTGATTAATTATTTCATACTCCCTGATTAGTTATTTCATGCATATGTGTCTGGCTTTGTGCATACAGATGCATTCTTCCTCTTCACATCTGTTTCTTTGCTTAAACGTGGTCAATTCAGTTTCTGTCTCCCTGCTTGCATCCCTTGCATGGATCTTCTGGTGTAGCCATCCTACCAAGCAATCACAACTCTTTGCAAACGAATTGGGCATGTAGTGAATGGATTTTATATCTGTACTCAAATGTAGGAAATTATTCTCTAAAAATGATGGGGCTTTTCCCCATCCTGTTACCTACACCTCCTGCTCATTAGCGACAAATATTTGCTCAAGAAGTGGAAAGCAGCTTTTTGTTTATTTTAAGCTACAACAGGGCAAGTTTTGGCCTGGAAAGAAAAGTTGAGGCTGGGAAGGAGAATGATTCCCAGTGTCAACCATATGTTGCATTCATCTAACTGAAGTGGCTTAATTACTGGTAGATGTTGCCACGCTCATAAAGATAGCGCTAACCGTTGTGCCAAGATTGTTTGCTGATAATTGCATTTCCTAAAAAAAAAGGGGGGGGGGGGATTAAAAAAAGAAAAAATCTGGAAGACTTCCTCCCGCCAAGCTTCCCTTCCAGTCTTCCTGCAGTGCCCTTTCCTTTTAGGAACCCACTGCAGGATTCGAAAGATGCTTGTTTGAAACAAATCTTTGTAGGTTTGGCAATGTTAATGCTCCTGTCTCCGTCACTCTCGGGGTAGGGGAGGAACTGCAGTAGCCATTCCCCAAACTTGCAGCTCTTGCTTCTCGGGAGAGGGAGCGGTGGTGATCTGGCGTAGATTATTCCTCTAATTGCATAGCTGGTTTTAGCCTGGGATTAAGGTGGCTCAAATAATGACCTGACTTTTTGTAGCTGTAATGAGCAGCAAGCTCAGTCCTTCGAGATCCCTGATATTTTGAATCCTTTCTGAAAATATTCCTGTCCTCAAATCTAAAGTGGAATTTGGGATTTGCCGCTCAGGGGTAAGTGGGTTAGTGGTAACAACCCACAGCCTCCCTCTGCTTCTGCCTATGCATTCTCAAGATAAAGGGCACTTTAAAGCCCCTCTGACAATGAATGAGTCCTAGTTAAATATTTCAAGAACTTCTTTACATGATTTCCTCTGATGCATGTACTGTTGAGACATCTGTCTTCCTTACTAATAAAGTAGTCTAGATTTAAAATGAACTTCAGTGGATTGCTTTGAAACTATAGGCACATATGGTTCATAATTAGCTGGATATCTCTTATAGTTAAATGATTTTTTTTCTCTCTCTCTCTCTCTGTTGCCCATTCGCATCAATAATAGAAGCAAACAAAGTTCCAATTGTTCCCTGTTGCGGGACATTATGTGCCTGAATAAATGGATGTTGGCTGTGTCTACATGGATTTGCCATATGGCTACAAAGGCTGAAAGAATAGGGGCAGTGTGCTTTGTGCCGGGGTGAGGAGGGCTGGCCGGGCTGGGTGGGGCAGGGCGCAGGCGGCCGCACACCTTCCCGCACCCCAGGGCCCTCTGGGAGAGTGGAGCCCAGGGCGAGCGGGACACAGTCCTCCCCGCAGTGCCATGGAAACCTGCCGGCTCCTCTCGGGAGATGCCCAAGAGCTGGAATTATTTGCTTTAATAGAATCCCATGCCTAAACTCTCACCGGGATTAGGGCTTTCCTCCCGAGCTGGCTGGGCACACCTCGGGGCAGGCGGCGGCTCCTCCGGCCGAGGTATTTGGGAGCTCGGATCAGGAATCTTTCATTGCAGAAAGTCCTATTATTAGTTGGGGGCTGGGACAATGGAGGTCCCAAAGGCACCTGCTTCATGAAAGCGAGAGAAAAGCCCATAAATCCTGGAGGATCCAGCTGCCTCACTCCGGGTATTGTTGGCTTTCATAAGGAAAGGGAAAAGCTATTTTTCTTTTCAAAGGGGGAGGGGGGGGGAAATCGTATTGAGACAGCAGCCACTGATGCGGGAGTGTAAAATAATCCTGTTCTGATTAAGCGATCATGGAGCTGGAGGTAATCAATGTTACTTTTACAGCCAGCAGCGTTTGGTGGCCGTGACAGAGGGGCAGAGAGGAGCGCTGCAGGGTCCAGGGGAAGATGATGCATATAAACCCTGAGCCTTAATTCTCCTGGCTCCCTCCCTTCTCCATGAAAGACCATCATTGCAGAGCTCATAGGGCTGGGGAGGATGCCCTTGTCCCTCCCCACCTGCTGGGTCCTGCATGGTGGCTCAGCACTCCAAGGAGGTGATACAGTGGGGAGTGGGGTCTGAAAAGGACAAGTCTGACCAGCTGGTCCCCGTGTCTCTAGGACCCCCATGCCCCTCCCACATCCCTGCTCCCCATCTGTATGCTCCAGTTTCCCAATCCCTGCACCACTTTCATCAAGGACCGGACGTGGTCTGTTCCACACTCTTTAGGCAGCACAGGGTTTGGGACACTGGGTGCGGCATGTATCCCAACTCCATGAGGCTGTGTGCAGACCCCATTGCTTTAACCTGCTCCTGGACCAAGGGGTCAGGGTTACCCACAAACTGCCCTGGGTGCATGGTTGTGACAGCACTGCCACCCCCAAGCATTAATGCCAAAATGCTGGGAATTTTGCTTGTTTGTTGTTTCCCCCATTCCCCCCCCCCCCAACCCTCTTTTATGGGAGCTGAAATTGCTGCCTTTCCCAGCACTGTTGTGTGTTTGCCCTGTAAATCATTGCTGAGCTTGGGCAAGAGGTACTAGGAAGTGTTTCCTTGAAATAGCCATGGCTCAGAGCTCCAGGTCAGGGTTTGAAGGCTGGAGGACACCGGGGACAATCTGCCCCTCATCCCCAAGGCAGCGGCATCCATCCAATGCTGAGCCCACCAAGGGTACTGCGCAGCTGTAGTCACCTCCACAGGCAGTCCCTAAGCAAAGGCAGCAGCAGCCTTAGGCCTGACAGGGCGCTGCTGCACTCAGCACAGCCAGGTCTTCAAGTGGGGCCAAATACAGCGTTGGTAAAAAAGAAACAATTAAAACTAAATAAAACCTCGTAAAACGTCCTGAAAGGACGACTTTGGGGCGCGAAGAAGGGCGTGTGCCGCCGAACTCCATCAAGTACCCAAACCCACTTGTTTTTAGGGCTGGGGAGGGGGGAAAACAAACCCGTCCCCTTCGGAATTGCACAACAGCTCCACACCGCAGGGCGTGGAGGTGGACGCGCCGTCCCCGCATCGCTCCTCTCTTCCCCGCCTCAAAAGCACAGAGCTGGCGCTTGCCTCCCCAGCCCCAGCTTCCACCACCCCCCCGCCCCGAATTTCCCCCATCTTCACCCGAAGACGCCGGCACAGCACACACCAAGTAGCCTTGCAGGGGTTTCCTGGCTTCTTTTATTTAGCATTTTTGAAGTTGTGGCATTATTTGCAATGGCAGTGGCACAGACCGGCTCAGGAACCACTGAAACGATTTGTCTTCAAGTCTAAATTTTGATTCATAGCTACATCTTGTGAATGCAAAAAAAGAAAAAAAATATTCCCACTATAAAAATAAATTTACATTTTGTAAATAACAAAAGCAAATATAGTGCCCTTTGGCTTAACCAAAGGGGAAAAAACCGAAAGGCTATTGGATGTCAAAGTTATCCACATTTCTCACATAAATAGAAAATATAAGTTAGTATAACTCTTAAAAAAAGTTTTTACAAATATACACTCGAGCTTTTTTTTTTTCCATTTTTCTTTTTTCTTTTTTTTTTTTTTCCTTTTTTTCACTGAGAGCTCAGCAGAGATTAAGCATTTCATATAAATGACTTTTAAAGCTTTACACTTCTGGCCAGTGTACTCACATTAGGCATAATACATTTCTATACAAAACGTAATACATTGCACAGTTGTACGTTAACACTGCTCCGGCCGCGGCCGGCGGGCAGGCGCTCCGGCTTCGCTCCGTCTCCCGGTCCCACTCCCGGTGAGGGCGGGCGCAGGGGGGTCCCTACTCGCCGCACCGCCCGCCCCGGCCCCCCGCGCCTCCGGGGAGCGGTGCGCCTCTCCCGTGGGTGCCGTAGTGCAAAAGTCTGGGGAGGAACAAGAAGGAGAACAAATAATCAGGGAAAAAGAAAAAACAGGAAAAAAAAAAGGAGAGGGCAATAAAACAGCAACGCCCGGCCACCCCCGAGGTGCTCCTCACCTGGCTCACCGGAGCCGCTTGCGGGGAGCCTGCTCAGCCGTGGCGGCGGCGGGGGACTGCGGGCAGACGGCGGTA
>JAOEHY010019960.1:33930-73400 GCA_025447955.1 Psilopsiagon aurifrons
GCCCCACCGCGGACTGGGGGGACGTTCCCCAGCGCTGGCCCGGCCCCGGGGGGTGGCCGTGGCACTCCCCGCCCGCCGTCGGCTCCGCTCCCTTTGTCTGTCGGCTGCCGAGTATCTGCCGGAGCTTCTTCTCCGGCCTCTTTCGGGGGTGGTGTTTCCCCCCACTCCGTGTTCCGTTCAGCGTGTAGGGGGTGTGCGTGTGTCTGTTATAATTTTTATTATTGTTATTATTTTCCTCGGGTGTCGCCGGGAGGCTTTTCAGCATCCGCGGGGCGCAGGGGCTTGGGGCGGGGGAGGTGGTGCCTGTGGAGGAAAAAGGGATCGGTTCTCGCTCGGGTGTTTTTTTATTACACTGCTGCAAAACAGAGTGAGATGTTTGCAGATTTCAAAACAAGCTGAAGGCTATTTTTAAAAACAGGGCTTCTCAGCTGCATGGAAGTAATAAGTTGCAGCCTTACTGAATAGAAATACATAAAAACCACAGCATTTTCCTCTCCTAACTTTAAAACCCACATAATATGTGTTTGTTCACTGCAGATGAACTGATCTTGCTATTGTGTTGCCCGGGATCAGCTGGCTTGTGCTTTACATTTTCTGCAGGTCACTGCAATCATTGCCTTTTGTTGTTTTGGGATGGAGGAGTTTGAAGGGGGGAAGGGGGCGCATAGTTGACACGGTGCTAAAATTGGGTCCAGAACATCACTGTAGTTTTGATGCGCGCCTGAGAGGCTTGTTACCACAGTGAGCTTTTCATCTTCAAACAAAAAGGGAAAAGGCGGACCTGTGTCGCTCTTTGAACATTTGGGGACACTCTGACTGTCTGTGTATGTACAGCTCTTGCTGCTGGGAAACTTAGCCCTTGAGCAAAAACAACATGGATGGTTTCATTCGCTAGAGGGAATAAAATTCATTTTAATCCCTGGGGTGATGGTGGCTGTGCAGAGTCTGCTCAGGTCTGCTTACTGCAGGGCTGGAAAGGTCACAGCTTTAGGCCACTTGGGGCAATGGTGACTGCAGGCAGGTGTCAGCTTCAAGAAGAGGGGTAATGGCCCTTGCACTCATGAAAAGCCCTTTCTCATCCCCCAGTTGGGCCAAAATAAGTAATCTTCCTCCATGCTGTTTCCACAGTCAGCCCATGTCTGTGACAGAGCAGCCCCCCAGCACTGCTGTGGGCACTGTCTCCTTCCTTTGCCATACTGGTGAGGAGTGCAGGGCAGCCAGGACAGCTGCTGTAGGCTCCGAGGTGTGATATTTTCATAGAGCCACATAGTGGTTTGGGTTGAAGGGACCTTAAAGATCATCTCGTTCCAACCTTCCTGTTGTGGGCAGGGACACCTGCTAGACCAGGTTGCTCAAAACCCTGTCCATCCTGGCCTTGAACACTGCCAGGGATGAGGTATCCACAGCTTCTCTGGACAACCTACTCCAGTGTTTTGCCTCCCTCCAGGTAAAGAACTTCATCCTGATGTCTAGTCTAAATCTACCCTTTTTCAATTTAAAGCTCCTTGTCCTATCCCTACTTTCCTCATGAAAACTCCCTCTCCAGCTTTCTTGTAGGCCCCCTTTAGGTAATGGAAGCTGCTCTAAGGTCTCCCTGGAGCCTTTTTTTCCCCAGGCTTATCAACCCCAGCTTTCTAAGCCTTTCGTCATAGGAGAGGTGCTACAGCCCTCTGGTCATCTGCACTTTCAGCGCTACTCCCAAAGATGAGAGGAAAAGCCAGCAGCACCTGTGGTTTTGGATCCATGGACCTGGGGTTGGCCAGAGAGGGGTTTGCAGCCTGGCTCACCGCACAGGGTCTTTTCGTGCTCAAGACTGATGAGCAGTGAAGTGGTGTGGCAGGTTTGATCTCCTGAAACATTTTATGACGTCTGTGGGTGAAGGTGGGCTGTTCAGTTGGAAAGGTCTGTAGCTTTGCAGTCAAGAGAAGATGCAGCAGATATCTTCAGGGGCAGATGCTGCTTGCTTCCTAGGTAGGTGTAGAGTCACGCCTGACAGAAAACTGCTGATGGATGGTGCAGAAAGACTACTCTCATTTCACAAATAGTGGTGGCACAGGAAGTTTTGGTAAATATTCCCAAAATGACTCTTGAGGGTAGCCATGAACAGGCCTCCTGGCCTGAAGGGTGTCATTCAGGCAGCAAGCAGGTCACAAGACTGCCCTCATGGTTTCTCATCACTGAAAATGCATTATCTTAAAAAGCAGGAGGTGAGCATCAGTTAACAAGGGTTTGGCCAGGGAGAGACGGAGTGGGTCCTGAGCCAAGCTGGGATGGGAGGGGAACATGCTGAGCATGGCACAGTGTTCAGCTGGGATTTGATTCTCAGCAGTCATCAGAAGAACCTCTTGGGATGTAGGATGGAGTGGTTTTCGAAATAGATTTGCTATGCAGAGAAAATGCCTCGAGTTTCCCAAGAAACCTGCTGAAAAAGTGCCCTCTGTTCAAGACACTAGCCAAATGGCAATGCTGGCTCCCTGCAGACAGGGGCTCTTTGTGAGAAGTCCCTGTGAACCTGCTGCCATCCCCCCCCGCCCAGTGCAGGGAGAGACCAGCGGCTGCCTTTCCTGTTTTCTGCCTCCGTGGTTTTATACATTCCTGCACCACAAGCCGAGTGAGCAAACTTCCCTGCTATTTACAAGATGTGGGCGTGCCCTCTGCAAAATCCACATCTTGGTCCTCCCAAACCGTTTTCAGAGGTTAGCCAATATTTACGCAGTACTTGAGGGGTGCTAGGAACTATGGTTTGAACAGGGAAGTTATTTTCAGGGTTTGCCTTGTGTTCGAGGCTGCTTCACCTTCCAGCTCTCCTGGGAGTTAAAGCAGCTCATGTTTGAGGTTTTCTTTTTTTCATCTTCCTCACTGCCAGCTTTCCCCATCTCTTTTTGACTTCTTTCTTTGTCCCAGTATACACTTATGTTTTAAGCTGGTAGTCATAGACTTGGGGAGTTTAAGCTCACAGTTGCCAGTTCTAGTGGTGTCTGTGCCTTTCTTCTGTGTGGAAACAGAGAGCATCTCCAGCCCATTTGTGGAGGAAATACTGTCTGCACAGAGAGATGTTTTTAATTTAGTGAATCCATGAACTCTAAGGCCAGAAGGGTATGTTATGATCCTCTAACCCAGCAATTTGCCTAACATAAGCCACAAAATCTTACCCAAGAACTCCCACCACCAAGCCCATTATCTTCTTTAGAAATTCCTGCTTCAGAATACTGAGGAGAGTAATTACCACTAGGGTTAGAACAATGCCTAATAAGAATGAAACATTTTTGCTCATAATATCCAAGTCATATCTGCTTATGTCAGAAAAAACAATGACTTTAACTGGTGTGTATTTTTTGCTGGCTACTCTGTTTAAAAAGGGTGAGGGGAGGGAAAGAATACTCCTTTATGGCCTGTGCATCATTGCAAAGGGATTGTGATTGCAGGAGGTTTATTGCATTTGACTATTCTTGTTTGGAAACAGTCCAGGTTCACCGTCAGAGCCAGTGTTGAGCCTGATGGCTTGACAAATAGTGGAAGAAAGGTCCTTTCACTGTAAACTGAGCAAGAAGTAACCAAGGAAATTTGATAAGAACACATGAAGGTAACAAAAGAGAGAGCCTTGGCACTGTCATGCTGATGGGGCTGGTTGTTGCAGGGTTCCTGGGACATGGCACCATGGAGGAGCCCTCCTCCATCTTCTGGAGAATCTGTGGGTGAACATCTCCTGCAGGAGTTGTCCCCAGCATGTTGCCAGACAAGCAAACTATCATTGGGCCCATGAAGCTTGAAGGTTTGTGCTTTGCTTCCTTCTCATTTCCTTTGATACATCATTACCGTTTATATGCTCAACAATGTTTAACTCAGGATTCTTCAAATGCATGTGATTGCTTCATTTCAGAACATGCTATATTCCAGAACTGCTTTATGTGAGATACAGACCAATAAACGTCAGTACTTTATCTCCCATGAACTGTACTTCTCTTTTACTATGCATGTGATCACAAGCAATTTGCAGTTTTGCATTTATACCAGTGGCAATTTTGCTTGGTACTCTGGAGTCCTGCTTAAATAAATTGGTTGCAATTAAAGTTCAAGTTAGCACAGGCTGCCCAAACTTCTCATTGAGTTTTTTTTTCACCAGCAAAGTGATGTTTTGAATTATTCAAGCCTGCGTAGATTCTGAATTTTCCATTTCCTGATGTGGTCATAAAAAATATCAGATTATTAGATGCGATAGCTAGGCGAAGCCACACTAACTCAGGGGTTAAAATGTGAAAAGATTATCTGAACAGAACCCTGAAAGAAACCCTGGTAGTTTAAATTCAATCAAAATTGGTTTTTGATGCATTCTCAAAAATATGCAAAAGCTAACGTCTGAGGAAAATGCTTTATTTCATCTATTTTCCTATTTTTAAAAATTATTATACTTACTGCCTTTGGGTGTTAAAAGAAGAGGTAGCCTTACAGCCCAGCTGCTGCGCATCATTAGGGTAGCACAAAGGTAGCAGTGAATTTATCCTAATCTATTGATGGACCTGCCAGTGCACCCGGGGCGATCTCATTCTCTTTTCACACTCTTCTTTTGCTCTTTCCAGCATGTTGTTTTACTAGATGAAGTCCACTCACCATCTGGCCCCTCATGACTGACTGGAAGCCTGTCTCATTTGCGGGATGCTCTCCGTGAACAGGAATGCAGAGAGCCTTACCGACACCATGCTGTTAGCTTGGAAACCAGGCTGGGAATGGCAGGTACCAAACAGCATTCTGAGCTCTCAGTAGGTACCCATGGAGGGTGGCTCCTTTTTGCTGACTGACCGTGTAGTTATATTTGAGCAGCAGTTAAATACTCCACTCATTAATATTCCCTGCTTTGCTGTTAGTATTGTTTCTGTGAAAGTCATGCCCTATGCTCATACCTGCTGTTTGTTGCCACTCTTGATATTAAATGAGAGGTTTTCATTTTGCTTGTTTTGACATTCCTCTTGCCTTTCCTTTTGACCCATAGTAGTATTATTTTTGGAGTAGCTTTACATAGGTTATTTCTGCTTTCTGTAGGGGGTGGTGGTGAAGAGGCCATTACACAGGTCTTATTTCCGGTTTCATATTTCTTAAGTAAATTGTTTTTTTGTAATGCTGATAGTTTTGCACGAGTCCTGAAGGAGGTTGTCATGGCCTGTGCTGTTGCAGAGGGGAGGTACCTCCTCCAGAAACAAGCCGAAGAGCAGCGGTAAGTGCATCAGCAGTACCTTCGGACGGATCCCGGCTCACACCTACTAACTACACAATCGGCACGCCCCTGGCCTCGAGCCCGGGCGGTGGCGGCGCTGCCCGCGGCCGTCCCCGGTGTGCGGGGCAATGGTGCCCTCTAATGTTGGCTCTTCCGGGAGACACGGGAGCTCGCCCGCTCCTTCCGCTCGCCGCCGGGAGCGCGGCCTCGCAAAGGGGGTTCCCAGCTCGATGCGTGTCGTCTTCCCCCTTTCCGGCCTGTTGGCCTCCCGCATCTCGGAGCCCCCATGACTTGGTGTATTCTCCCGTTATCCAGCTCCCTGGGATGGCATCACAGGAGCTCTTGGCTGGGATGTGCCTAACAACATGCTCCCACTTTCCCGCAACTTGCCAAAAGACCTCTGGGTAAGGTTTGCCAGAGGACACTGCTCTCCGTGCCACCAGCTTGCAGGCAGCCCTTTGCTGTCCATCTGATTCTTTGACAAGCTTTATGAATAGGATAATGCATTTAATGTTTTCTGTGAAAATTCTGTTAAGTGGGATCTTGGCAATCACAGAATCATAGAATGGTTTGGGCTGCAAGGGACCTAAGAGATCATGTTGTTCCACCTGTCCTGCCATGGGCAGGGGCACCTTCCACTGGACCAGGTTGCTCAAAGCCCAACCAAGTCCAGCCTGGCCTTGAACACTTCCAGGGATGGGCTATCCACAACTTCTCTGGGCAACCTGTTCCAGTATCTTACCACTCTCACACCAAAGAATTTCTTCCTAGTATCTAATGTAAATCTTTCAGTTTAAAACGTACCTCTTGTCCTATCACTGCACTCCCTGATAAATAGTCCTTCCCATCTTTCTATCCAGTACCTTTAAGTTCTGGAAGGCTATTCTAAGGTCTCCCTGGAGCCTTTTCTTCTTCAGGCTCAACAACCCCAACTCTCGTAGCCTCTCTTTATAGAAGAGGTGATCCAGTCCTATGATCATCATCACGGCTCTCCTCTGGACTCAGTCTAACAGGTCCATGTCTTTCTTTTGTTGTGGGCCCCAGAGCTGAACACAGTGGGGTCTCAACTGAACCTGAACTCCAGGTGAGGTCTCAAAAGAGCAGAGGGAGAGAATCGCCTCACTCAACTTGCTGGCCATGCTCTTTTTGATGTAGCCCAGGATACGGTTGGTTTTCTGGGCTGCAAGTGTGCATTGCCAGGTCGTATTCAGTTTTTCATTCACCGTACCCCCAAATGCACTCATCACCCAGCAAGTGTTCACATTTGGGATTGCCCCAACCCAAGTGTGGGAATTTGGGCTTGGCCTTGTTGAGTTCTGTGAGGTTACACAGGCCCACTTCTCAAGCCTGTCCCCCTTGATGGCATCCCTGCTTTCTAGCTTGTCAACCACACTGCTGAGCTTGGTATCATCTGTAAACCTGCCGAGGGTGTACTCAGTTCCACTGTCCAGATCCCTGACAAAGATGTTAAATAGTACTGGTCCCCTGAGGGACACCACTCCTTACTGGTCTCCACCTGGACATAGAAATATTGACTGCAACTCTTGAGTTTGACCACCCTGACAATTCATTATGAAGCAAGGGATCTATCCATCAAATCCATATCTCTCCCTTTTAGAGACAGATGTTGTTCAGGACAGTATCAAATCTTTTGCACGAGTCCAAGTAGATGATGTCAGTCACTCTTCCCTAATCCATTAATGTTGTAACCTCTTTGTAGAAGACCATCAAATTTGTCAGGCACAATTTGCCCTCAGTGAAGCTATGTCGGCTTCCACCCATCACCTCTCTGTTTTCTATATGCCTTAGCATAGTTTCCAGGACAAACTGCTCCATGGTCTTGCCAAGCACAGAGGTGAGACTCAGTGGCCTGTATCTTCTTTTCTGTGCTCTTAAAAAGTAGTATTTTGTTTACCCTTTTCCAGTCATGGGGAACCTTCACCTGTCTGCCTCACCTTCTCAAATATGATGGATAGTGGCTTAGCTCAATGGTAGCTCAAACTGTGGAAATCCAAGAGAAGGAGATGCAGTTGTAGGGGATTCAGACCTCAAGATACATACCTGTTTTCATGCAGGACTGGCATGTCCTGGGGAGCCCCAGGAGCTCTGTCTCCTCTACATCTTTCTGTGGCTGGTTCCCTCCCTAGGAGCGGGTAGCAAAGTAATATGGTGTTGTGGGATCTGGCTGTTCCTTCTCTCACTCCCCAAGTTCTATTTTCTTTTCTTATTTGCTTCCTGCAGGGCTTGTTCCCTCCTTTCCCTGTGATGGGGTGTTTAGATACCGTGCAATGACGCAGCATGATGAGATAATTTCTCCCCTCTCATCACCCCTTGGCTTGTTGTTTGTATTCTTTAATGAATGTATCTTCTTGCCTACAGCTTTAAATATTCTTCTAGCATAGTAACTTTCTGAAGACACAGCAGTAAAATTGTATTTGCTCTTAATCTTGAAAAGCAATCATTTTATAATCTCCCTGCTAAATTCATAGCATTAATTTTGCTGTGAGCTTTGAATGTGGACCAAACATAACCCAGCCAGTGGTGAACATACAAAGGGAGAGGTTCAATGAGCTCCTTGGGTGTCCATCGCATTATTTTACAGTAGTTTAACTATAGTAAGGCTGCCTTCCCCACAATGTGGTATGTATTCCTACAGAGTGGGGAATTAATTGTACCTGGATCCAGCAGCACACTATAAACACATTTATGTCATGTAGAACAGTTAGTGCTGTGAATCATTGCTGGGAGCTCAGCCTATGTTTTGTATGGGGTAGCATTTATGCATTTTTTGTGTTTTCTGCAACAGCAGTTGGCACAAATCCCACTAGTGTTCAGCATCCCTCTGATCTAAAGAGAAACCAAATGCCATATCCTCTATCTGAGTAAAGGAGGTGGAAGACCGTAGGTAACACTGGCTTAAAGGGTTTTTTAATAGTTTGCATTGTATCCACTGACATGCCTGTTTCTTAATGAGCCTCAAGTTTTGGATTGAAGCTGAGGCTGCTACCTTGGGCCGTGGTCAGGAATGTTGCTAAATAAATTTCACGTGATTGTAATGTCCTTTGGTAGATGGTGGAGGCCAGGGGAAAGCTATATTTTTTCCTGTGCTGTGGCCAGGTTGAAAAACAATCAGATCATTCTGTAGCCTTAGAAGTTACCCTTAGCCACTGCTCTGCCACTTCTTGTAGGTGCTGCTGCTAAAATAAATTTGTATGGTAGCAAGCTTCAGTTTCAAGTAGGTAGAGTTTTGGACTGAGAAGAGGACTGGGTACAAATAGAGGCACTTGTACCTGATTCTTGATTAACCTTTAATTTTATAACAGTGCAATTAAAGCCAAACCCTGATGCTGTGCAGGATAACAGGTATCTCACTGTCCCCTGGCAAGCATTGAAGGCACATGAAGGCATTTCAGAATGACACAGTACAAAGTCTTCTAGTGTGAATTATGAGCCACATTCTCAAACATAGTTGTGACCAAAGGAGTCTGAAACAAATGTTTTCTTAACAGTAAAAGCATAAGAGGAGCTGGATGAAAGACCTGGAGGTTAAATCCTGTCAGCATGGAAAATTGAAGGCAAAATTCCCAGTGAATTGGGGTCAAGGTTTCAGCCTCAAGCCAACTAATCCAGATCTTGCAGCTCTTCTCAAAGTAAAAATAAGTCAGCTGGTCATCATTAATATTCAAAGGAAAAATATAAACCAGGTGAAATCATTTAAGCTGATAATGGTCAAGTAGTAGTGAGTTTGCTCTGGAAGGAAAAAAGTGTATCTGGAGGTGCTACCTTTATGGAGTCTCATTGCTCTCCAGATCAAATGCACTTGCTTTGTAGATAGAGAATGGCTTTTTTTTCTTTAAGTGACAGCCTACAAATTTAATCTAGGACCTTTCCTTTTCATGCACCACAACAATTCTTCTCTTGACCAACAAGGTCCTGAATCCCTCTGCAGTCCTGCAGTTTCCAAGGGTGCCTCCAGTGGGATTTAAGGTGGTTGTCATGTCACCTGTGCAGACCCAGCTGAATTTGGCAAATTATTTGATTGCTGAGGCTCAGGACAAATACAACCCACCATGCCCTAGGCTGTCCTGGGCTTCAGCTTGAAGGTAACAAGGAGGGAGTCTGGGTGGAGCTGCTGAGTAGGTTGGTATCAGTTTTAATAGCAATCTCCAGGATCCAGCTACTGTAGGAAGCTAGTGACCTCCTTGGGGCAGCTTTATGGAGGTAATTTTGTTGCTGTCTGGCAGGGCATTAAGAAAATTAGCTGGCATAGACCCCCTTTTTCTAGCAGAGCTTTTTCTCTGTTTCAAATATCCTAAGTATTTGCAAAGTGCTCAAGTCCCATTGTTGCTTTGGCAGGCCTGGTTCTCAGGGTTTGGACTGAAAATTTGCTGGATTTCTTGAAAAGCCAGGTGATGGTTCCTGGTTTTAATGCATAAAGACTTTGATGTATGGAGTTGTGTGTTCCAACAATGGAACACATGAACTGGGTAGTAGTGCTCAAAATGAGCTCTTCTTTGTTCATGTCTACCCTCCTTAGAGTTTGAAAAGGTTGAGAGCCAAAGACTGACAGTGACAAGTCCAGCCCAAGACTATACAGGCATTGCTGGTTTATGCCAGCCTCACATTTGGCCTTAGGAGTGGCTTAGAATTAGAAGTATCAAAGAAAAAAGCCTCAAAAATAAATATTGCAACAGAAAATTTCTGGTCATCATCCAGTTCTCCAATAAGCAGCAGCCACCTCTGGTTGGGGCTGGCAAATACTTGTTCTCTGGCATGTTTGAAACCACTAAATCTCTTTCTGTGCTCTTTCCAGTGTATAGATGGTTTTGCTACCCCTTTCAGAAGGGGCTGTCTCTCCTTTTCTGATGGCAAGTGTTCAGTGACAAAGAGTCATGGGATTGTGATTCTGTAATCATTGTGGGAACAAGCTTTAAAAATTATTCTAAAATATGAAAAAAAAAAAGTAGCTCTTAGGAAAATTTGTTTGTCCACTTCTTGGATATTTGTCTGTGCTAGAGCTGTATTCATTGTTGGTTTAACTTAATTACCTTGAAAATTGTCCCTAAACTGCTGTGAAGATTCCTGATATCCCACTTGAGAACCATTAGTGGGCTCCCCTTGCAACCTCAGTGCTAAGGATCCCCTAAGGAAATTGCGCCTCCAGCAAAGGAGGTTTGATTTCTTCCTCTCAGGTGAATTCAAGTGGAGGGCAGATGCGAAGAACAGGATAAAGCATTGAAAGGTCTCCAAAGCCTTCTGGTGGTTTGAACAAAAAACATCAGTCTTGGATTTTTCTTTGTTCCCCCTTGTATTTGTAACTAAAATCAAACTGTAATTGTTTCCTCCAGGTAGACCTGGCTACAGCTTTTATTGCTGATGCAGGGGATGCAGACCTGGCTGGCAGAGTGGATACCTCTACCGGCTGGTGCCTTCTAGAGCTTTAAAAGCTTTGTTTTTCCTGAGGGAACTGGATGACAGGCAGTGGTATTGCTCTGCTCCAACTTTTAACAGTGAAAATTTGAGGGTTTGCTCTGGCTTTACGTGTCCCAGTCAAGCCTTCAGCTGAAATTAGGTGTTTGCGTAGAGGGAGAAAAGTAAAGGCCTGGTGTGAGGCTTTGGAAGGCATATAAAGTTCCAGACACATGAAGGGGGATCTTGCCATATCTGTGCATTTTGCCACTTCCGAGCTGCTGATAAATGCAGCCCTCTGTGCCTATGGATGCCTTCATCCCACGTCTTCCATCTGCAGGAGGTGATTGTCTGCAGTATAGGGTTGTCCTTTACCCAAGTAGTGGATGGAGCCAGCTGAGCATAGGAGCAGCTGTCTCCTTCCTTCCACATCCCTTTTGGGCTCCACACAGGTCACAAGTCCCCATGGAGAAACTGGCCAGCCAAGTGGAGCAAGGTTGGGAGGGGGCATGTCCCTGAGCAGGTAAGGTTTTGTCTGAGGATGTAACGCAGACCCTCCTCTGTGTGGGGAGGCCGTGTCTGGGATGTGCAGGGATTCACAGATACATGCTTTGCCCTTCTCTAATTGCTTTATGCAGAAACATGAGAAACACTGGATTAACATCCATATTTTGTTTGTGCTGTGTATAGCTTTGTTGGAAGGCTAAACAACAGATTCTTGTAACATTGGGTTGCTGTGGTCTCTTGAATGCTTGAGAGTTACAAATTAGGCAATTGTTTGATTGTGACACAGGAAAATGTTTTGGTAAATGCAGGAGGCTCAAGACTGGCTGAAAATGTCTGGGGCTCTCATTGTGTACAGAATGTAATGTGTGCAGAGGAAATCTGCAGCATTCCTATGGCAAACCACAACAAGAAGCTCCATACAGCCCCAGCAGTTACAATTCTCATATAAATTATAATGGCTTAAATGTTATTTAAATGATAAACAGCTTTTACATTCCAGACATTGCTGTGATTCCAGAAGGTGGCTGTATAATACCAGTTGAATGAAATACTGTGTATTGCAGGCTAAGTAAGAGGCTTTATTTGTGTGTGCGTATCCGGTTTTGTCATATCTAGCATATTCTTTGGCTATAAACGTTGGACTTCCAGTACACCGTGTGTATCTTGGAGACCAGGGCTTCATCCATTATCCAACAGTGAGTTGTCTGGAATTCAATCACACCAACATGCCAGTAAGCTGAAGACACAACCACAGAGGCGGCAGAAATATCCATTGCTTCTGGGCTGTCACCACTGCTTATTGGCCTGTGCAGTTTTGCATGGACTCTGCCCAGAAGCCAATGATATAACCACTCCTTTAATCAGTTTCCTACATAGATGGCTGTATCATGCTTGCTTACAAGTGTGGCTTGAGCGTTAGGAAGAATGGCAAGTCTGGGGAAGATCATCCCTTGCCCAGGAGAGAGTTTACACAGCAGATCTGGGCTTTCACTAAGGGAAGAGACATTTTTTCTTGCCGATTCTTTAATGTCCTAGCATAGTGGACCAGTAGAGGCTGGTGGCATTTGATTTCAGCTTGAAGGAGAAGGTCAGGGCCAGCCCAGCAGCCCTTCTCCACTGCATGGCAGCAGCTCACTGAAATTGGAGGGGCTTCTGTTCGCTCAGGAGAGATTTTGGGGTAAAGGTAGGCCACAGCTATAGCAGCACCTGGGCTGTGACTCCAGAGGTGTGTCCTCTGGCTGAGCTGAGGTCCTCCTAAGCAAGGTGCTACTCAGTGTGAGCAGGCACGAGAGGCTCCTGTCCTGACAAGATCCTGCTGGAGCCAATGAGACTGGATGGGCACAAAAGACTAAGCTTTCTCTTCCTATTTGGGCATGTTATTCTTGGTGTAACTCTCCTGAATTTGAGCCACAGGTTTTTTCCAAAACTCTTGACACAGCCTCTGCCCCATCTGCGTATTTGGTTGTCAAATTCCAGCATTCAGAAATGTTCTCTTTTGGTTTAATTTTTCCAGAATATTAGAGAGGAGAAGCTGCCCTGTGGTTAAACAATGTGACTGGCATCCAAGGGATGATCGAGTCTGACTCCAGCCTCTTCCACAGACTTCCTCTGTGATTTTGGGGAGGTCATTAAACCCCTCTGTGAGAGTCCCATCTGTAAGACAAGGAGGATCTAATTCTTCTCCTTAATCTGAGTCTCAACCTCTTTTTTTGTTTGCAGAGCATGAAAAGGGGCCTAGATATTAGCTGGAGCTTTGGGACTTTACCATTGAAAAGTTAGTAACAACCGGCCATATTTCAGATAAAATGTTATTTTTCAGTTTAATATGCTAAGTAACAAAGACTTTACCAAAAGAATGAACAATAGCCTTTTCCATGTCACAAAATAATTTGCCAGGCAGAATAAGTGCACCAGTATTTTTCTAAAAACAAATTATAAATAATTGCTTTTTTGTAATTTAATACACACATAGAAAAAGCCAGGAGTTCAGCAGCCACCGGAATCTGATTTCATTGCCGATTTGGACTGTCTCCGTTGGTTTTTATGAAAATCCCCCAAAGACTGTGCTATTTTATAAACTAAACATGGCTCTCTGTTGCTGGCCACGTGGAGTCTTTTTCCATTCATTAGTGAGCTGCTTTCACAATTAGACAAAGGAATAAATCAGTCAACAAACATGGGAAATAATTTTGGTATTACCAGGCTGTCTATGCTCTTATTTGCTTAACTGTATAAATCTTTCACCAGACTACAAATGAGGCTGATTCCCTCAGTGTCAGGGTCAAGGGAAGAGAAGCATTAGGGCTAGATCCTGTGGATTTGATGGCTCCCACCAACCATGGCTGGTGTTAAGCAGTTTCCCTCATTATGGCAGTTCAGCATTCCCACTGTTGGGGAACTGCTTTAAGGTAGTTTTTCCATTTCCTCTCTTGTATTGCAAATCTTAAGAAACATCACCAGAACCATAGCTCCTGAAGGGTTGTGTATCCCTAAAGGCTTTACATGTGTCTCTTTGAGTATCTGCATACCTTACTAGTTATGATGAAGTGGCCTTGGGGTCCTCTTGCAAGGAAGGAAAGTGTTATTGCTGCTTCTCGGGCAGGGAGATGAGGTATACTTGTAACTACTCATCTTGCAGCTTATGTCCCTCCTGGCACACTCCCAGAATACAGCCCATAGAAATGCGGTTTCTCTTTGCAAAGTGAAATGCGGGCTCTGCTATACCCAAGAGGCAGTGATTCTTTCTCTGGCATTTCCAGCCAGATCTCACACTTGCCACAGGTATGGGCACATACCCCAAGTCTGGTGATCGTAGCTCATTCTCCATGGTCACCTCCAGAGCAGGCATTGAGCTTGGGTCCCTGTCTCTCAGAACTGTGTCTTTTACTCCTGAGGCTGAAAATTAAACTCCAGGGTTTTGCTTTCTTTTTTTTTTTTTTAACTCTATTTTGCTTGTCAATGTCAGTACAAACCAGCTAAATCTGAGTGGTTAGCTGTCTGCACTGCATGCCCTGGGCAGGATGAGGCTCGATCTGGTGGCGAGTAGCGGCATCTGCAAGTCATTGTTTCCCGCTGTCGCTTTGCTGTTTTCAGTTGCTGCTGAGACAAACTCACCAGTCAAAACATTGATGCTTTTCAAGTCCAAGTCAGCAATATTTCCTGTAAGCAGTGTTTTATGTTGCATTTGCATGAGTTGCTTTTTTGGTTGTCTTGAAACCCTCCTAAACAGAGTTCTGTCATTAATTTTACCCTTCTATTCAATGCTGGTAATTTGTAAATCATGCCTATCCAGCACAAACCAGGGAGTGATGATGTTTTGCTGTGCTGCAGGATGTTCAAGTGCAGGCAAATTCATTATTTCACACTGAGATGAACCAAATGTTGAGCATTGATCCTTTGCTAAGTTGGGATATACACTGGATAATCTTCCTTCTTCAGTAACAACTACAACTTCTAGAGCATTGTGTGTTGGGTCTGTTTGAGTGCTGGTATCCCTGTAGGGAAGTCATTCTTTAAACGTGCTTTTTTATTAATGCACTGGCTGAGATTGCAAAAGGTTGTTTCTGTTTAGCCTTCAGAGATATGGTACCCACCCCTGGTGGAATATTAAACCTTTGGTCACCTCCTTCCTTTGCCAAGAGGGCCTGGCAGCCCTCACCAAATCCTGGGTCTCTGTGGTGACATGTTGAATAACAAGGTGTGCCCAAAGATCTTATAGTTCCCCCTCCCAGGGCTTGGTCGGAAGCCTGGGGCCCTGACAACCACACTGGATCCAAGCCAGCAGACATCTGCATGTGTCCGTGTATTGATGTGCCTGTATCAGCCTTCACAGTGAGTTGGCCCTCCATTTCTGAACAGAGATGTTATTAAATAAGAGGGACTGGCTGGTACAGTCAGTAGAGGAGAGTCTGCTTGAACCATCACAGCTGAATCAACCAAAACCTCGAGGTTTTCAGCAAGTTGAAATTGGGGACAATTTGCCCGAAGCCTGGGACAGAATATCCACCTGCATCAGTGACAGCGGGGGACCAAATGGATGTAGCAATCCTAGCATGGGAACTATGAGTGATGGCGATGCTGTATGAACCAACAGTGCATGCTCATCAGGAATAAGCCAAAGTATGTAATAAGCCATTTGAGGAAGAGCATGGCCAGAACATCCAGGGAAGTTGTTCGTCTGCCTTTGCTTGGTGCTGTTAAGGCTGACCCAGTGTTGGGCCTCCCAGCTCAAGAGGATTGTGGACAAACTGGATTGGGCCCATTGGAGGGCTACCAGGAAAGTCAGGGATCTAGAGTATGTAGTCTTTGAACCAGGTGGAGGGAATTCGGCTTGATCAGTCTAGCAAAGGAGTTTGGAGTGACCTAACAGCCAGCTGCAACTAGTTGAAGCACAGCTCCAGAAATTATGCAGACAGACTCCTCTTAGTAGTGGCAGCTGATACTGTGAGAGACAATGGCCACAAACCACAGCTTAAAAAATTCAGATTGCGCATTAGGAGAACCTTCTTTCCACATACTTGGTGGATGGGCAAATCTCTTTTCTTTTAGATTTTCAAAGCTTTTCTAGGAAAAGCCACAGCTCAGCTGATGTGTTCAAGCAGGAGAGCAGATGAGATCTCCTGAGATCCCATCCTACCAAAAGTCCTGGGATTCTGCAAAATCAGAGCACTGAGACCTCTGCTTTCTTTTTCTCTTTAAAATGAAGATAATGCTCAACCAGAATTCAACAAGAAACCAGGATTCAGCAAGTAAGAAAACAAAGAAACCTCTAAGCAACTAAACAAGCAAGCAGACAAACAAAACCCTAAGTAAACAAGCACGCAAATAAAACCCCCAGACAACAATTGAGTCATGTTTATTTAATTCCTCACTTTGCAGTCAGCCTCATGATTTGTGTGGATTTAATGCTTTGTTCTTTTTTTATTTTTCTGGCATTGGCTAGTAATTTGTATTCTGAGTGAAGCCACGTGAACATTTGCTAGCTCAGTCTCTCTATAATAAATTTGCAGTACCTGGTGAAGGAGGGAAAATGGCTCAAGTAGGGATGTTGATGACAGCTGCATGTAAGATCTATGTTTGTTCTAGGATCTGTATAAATCTACTGCAAGAAGCAAAAGGAATTGGATATAGCTGTTCTGTTTTAAGCTTCACTTGCAACCTCCAAAAATAAAACCAAAGTGCCTTTTGTGAAGAACTACAACAGTCATCTCTTCTGAGCCACCAGAGAAAATAAAAGCAAAAGAAGTTAAACAGTTAAAGTGTTGAAGATTTTTGTCACGTGTTCCTGTCTGGGGCAATATCCGCTTTCACTTTGCTGGGACTCTTAAGCTGGTCTTCTTTGTGATGGTACTTGAAGCAATTAGCCCACCTGGGACAAGGCTGAAGAACAAGATCTGTGGTTTGATGCATGGTTACATTTAATCCTGCCTGGCAAGAAAGCAAAGGGGAGGGAAGAAACAAAGAAGGAAAGAAAGAATAAATCCCTGGCATGCTGACTCACCACCTTTTGCAGTGTAAGCTTTGAACTACACGCAACACTTTCTGCACCTTACCCATGCTTCATGTTCCTAGCTAGAATGACCTTTGTGTCATTTCTCAACCCATCAGACTGCAGTAAGTTGTTCCATGAGCACTGTGAATGTAAAAGTCAGTTCTGGAGGTGAGGCAGAAGCCTTGGGAATGAGGAGCGAGACCATGGGGGAGAGCAGCCGCTCAGGAGACATCAAGAAGAGACAAGTGATCCTTGCTGCCTACGTGATTGTAGCTATAGAGCTGACCTTCATCTTCATGCAGATAGGAGTCATGCCTGTGAGTATGGGTTATCTTGTTTTACAGCATGCCTTGCCTTCAACGCTAGGCTATGTAGTTTTCCAGGAAAACTACCTTGAGATTTTCAGGTAGGAGGGAGGAAAGTGTATTCCTACCTAGTAGGTGAGCTGTGACTGTGTTCAGGGTATGCCCAGGCAGCAGTAAAAGCAGGTTTATTGTACTAGAGACCTTTCCTGGCCTGGGTGGAGCTAATGTGGTTTGTATCTTCTTGCCTGTAGTTAGTAGGAGGGTGATCCAACAAGCAGGCGTCGGAAATCAGAGGTTTCAGTGCAGCGGTGTGGTTTTTTGAGGGTGGGTGGGATTCCTTTCTTTTCACTGGACTTTTCTGCCTGGTTTCGTAGAGTCATAGAATTGTTTAGATTGGAAAAGACCCTAAAGATCATTGAGTTCAACCAGAAGCCACACGCTGCCAAGTCCACCACCCAGCCGTGTTCCTAAGTGCCACATCTACATGTCTTCTAAATACCTCCAGGGATGGTGATTCAGTACTTCCCTGGACAGCCTGTTCCAGTGCCTGACAGCCCCTTTGGTGAAGAAATTGTTCCTAATACCCAATCTAAGCCTCCCCTGGCACAACTTGAGGCTGTTACCTATTGTCCTATTGCTTGTTACTTGACAGAAGAGACTGATGCCCACCTTGCTTCATCTTCCTTTCTGGTAGTTATAGAGAGAAATTGGATCTCTGCTTAGCCTCCTATCCTCCAAGCTGAACAACCCCAGTTCCCTCAGCTGCTTCTCATACAACTTATGCTCTACATGCTTCACTGTCTTTGTTGCTGTTCTTTGGATGTGCTCCAGCACCTCAGATGTCTTTCTTGAAGTGAGGGGCCCAGAACTGAACAGAGTATTCAAGGTGTGGCCGCACAAGTGCCAAGTACAAAGGGATAATCCCTTCCCCAGCCCTGTTGACCACACTATTTCTGATGCAAGCCAGGATGTTAGTGGCTACCTGGGCACACTGCTGGCTCATATTCAGCTGGCTGAATCCTTTTACCTGCTCCCTGCCAGCTTTCCTGGATATGCCTATGCAATTTATGATATGCCTATTCTCCTGCCTCTGGCAAGCCCATGCTTTCTGGGAGAACTCTCTGCTGTTTTTTTGCCTCCAGAGGCAAACTGTCCCCTTCCTCTACTAAATAAGCCCATGGTGCCTTCAGCCTGTAGGCTGAGAGTTTATGGGAGGTCAGTGTAGTTGATAATCAATCTTTCAAAGGAGTTTTGGGGACCTGAGTTCAGAGCATGTACTGTGGAAGCAGGCTAGATTGGGGCACCTCCACAAATTCTGAGAGCTGAACTTGGCTGAGAGTTTTAAACAACTCTCAGCAAGTGGTACAAACCAAAACCATGAATCAGAAGTAGCTGTCTCTTGACCATACCATTTTTAAATTAAGAACCCCAAAGGGTGGTGTCTTATCAAGGTGTGCATCTGTGGGTTTTTTTGCAAGACCAGGTTGTGGATGTACTGTCCAGATTATAAGTAAAGGCAATATTTTGCCTTTGTTGTGCTTGCAATGATTACAGCTTGCTTGATTAAACAACAGTTCTAAGACTTTACCACAGTCATCATGATGTGCTTGGGCTGCTCCAGGTGCAGTCTGGAAGCAGGAAGGCTGTTTAAAATCTACCTCTTTCCCCTTAGCAGTAGTTGAATATGTTCAGCTATGTTGCACTGTAAAGGTAAGGGGTGATTCAGATTTGTTACCTGGTGCAAAATTTGTGGTTTTGAACGTATCCCCCTGATTTTCATTAGCTGATGGTGTGGGATGGAGACTTCAGCCTTTATTCAGCAGCCTGTGTCTGACCCAGTGAAGATTTCCTCTGTAGGTATGGGGAACTGCAGGAAATGCTGTTTGGAGCTGTAGTCCTCTCAACCTAAACAGTAAGGTCTTTATTCAGAAATATGGCATACCTCATTCCTCTGACCTATTGGTTTTGTTGTTTGTTTTTTTGTTTTTAGTACTTGGCCAAGAGCATAGGTTTGGATTCAGTGGGTTTTGGCTACCTCCAGACAACCTTTGGTGTCCTGCAGCTTGTGGGAGTTTCCATTTTTGGAAGGTAAGAGAGAACAATTCTCATGACCTTTTACAAAGCTGAAAAGGCAAGACATTTTTTACTATAATAAAAGATCATTTTGTTCTGGTTCATGGTCCTTTTGAAATGTTTGAAGATTTTATAAATTTTCAAGAGGGGAATAAATACTGTAGTTAGAAATACTACAACATAGAAGCAGCCTTTTTATTAACTTAGCTATGTTTTAATGACACATATCTAAGTGTTACAATACACTGGGAACAGGCTTAAACTATCAGAGTCTTCAGAGGCCAGCTCCTAGCAGCTTAATCCTGTGAATATTTTATAGCCATGTATAATCTAAGAAATGTCTTGTGACTGGGAAACCTTAAAAAAAAAAAAAAAAGGAGGGTATTTATGATGATAAGTAGAGCCATTGATGAAAATAATTGAGAGTCGTGTTATTTCTACAGCTGAATCTCACTGTATCTACATCAGTGTTTAATACAAAGCTAGACTTGCATGAATTTTTAGGAACGGGTGTATCTATAAGCTCATCTGTAAGAATAAGAAGAGTGGAAGGGACTCAGAGTTTCTGCATCACTACCCCATGGGACACATGCTTCTGTTCCTAAGAAAATGTAAGTGACCCAAAAAATTATGAGATAGGGAAATGCATTCCCAAAAAGCAGAAAAAAATTGAAAGAGCAGTGTAATCCAGAGACAGAAAACTAAGGTGAGGATGAGAAAATCTACCTTTTCTTCTCGGTCTTGCTACTGGTCAACAAAGCAATAAATGGATATGGAGCTGTTGTGTGCCTCAGTGCTCTACAAGATCCTCTAGTAGATGGTGTGTAGCGCTTCAAGGATCTGATCTCTCAAAGCCTTTCAACACTAACATAATACACATTTTAAATTAATAACAATAGCATCGAATTCTCCAGTGCATTTTGGAAGAAAATGCATTCCGAAGAATGAAGATGGTGCAAGGGGCCAATTTGAATGCTTTTTCTAGTAATATGCAAATCTAGAGTAATATTTCTGAACTGGATCTGGTGCCATCTGAAATCTGATTTTCCTGTGCACGTGTCATTCAGTCTACAGCAGATGCTCAAGGGAAGAAAAAGGCAAACCAGAATCCATCCAGGTCTAGGTTCCCACTGGTGTAGGTGGGACTGAAGGTGTACACTGCCAGATTGAAGCCAAAATTTGCAATGTAGGTTTGAGATAAAAAGGATTTTCCTGGATGTGAGGCTGCTTTAACCTCAGTATAAAGGTAGATAAAGAGAAAATGGGAAGGACTGGGATATGAGACAGAAAAATGTGCAGCTTAGGTCCATTTTTCTTGTGCTTCTTGCTTGATGCTCCTAAACAGCCATGAGAAGTGAAGCACTGAATTTACTCTTCAGTAACAAAACAAAAAAAAACTGGACTATGTAGTGAGCTGAGGTCTTTAGGTTGCAAACAGCTAATATAAATTTCCCTGGCATTCATGTAAACAGTGAAGTTTTGACCTGTACCTCTTTCTCAATGTGAAGCCCTTTAATTACTTATGCTTAACTTTGTTTGTAGACCAGGCTTGGCATTTTGGGGAGTCGTTTCTTTTAGTGTAAACACAACTAATAGCAGATGAATGTTACCACGTTACCTTGCATAGCAATCTGTAATATACAACTTCTGTAATATACAACTTCAGCAAAATGAAGAAAGGAGGAATTGTAGTGGAAAAAAGCTATCTAGGGCCTGGTTTAGTCCCAGTTGCTCTGAGCCCTTTCTGTGGTACTCTCAGACTTTGTCTTACTTAGCTTTTCAGAGTATCTTGGAGTTGAATAAAACCTGAACCAAAACCTAATTCAGCTGTTCTGGTGGTTTTTTTTCTCAAACAGAAACAAATGTTGGTCACTATCGTGAAGTCTTCGTTGAACTTAAATAGAAAACTTTCTCTTTGCTTTTTTTTTTTTTAAGTGATGCTGAAATAGAAATGTTGCTCTGAACATCGTCCTGTAAGAAATTGAAATAACTTCAATTGCCATTGAACCTGAACCAAACAAAATTAGCTAGCTTGATTCCCTGATCTGAACCAACTCTAAGAGTCATAAAGTAAAATTTGAGGGCACTGTGTGCTCTAAAGAGAGAATATTGAATGAGTTGCTGAGCTGTTGCAACTGCCTCTGCCTGTAGCTGGTGTTTAGCAGCCACATTTATTCACTGGAATGCGAGAGCAGGAGACTTGAGCAAGCACATATTATCTTGTGCTTATTGAGGGGTCCGAAAATGGGCTGAGAGATGGCAGTTGCTATTGTATTCCCCTGTTATGCCAAAGTGTCCGTCCCTGTATTCCTGGGTGGGCTGCTGGTTCTTCAGCACTGGGCCTTGCACCTCTTCTCCAGGCAAGACTTCCACTGGGGAGGGCAGGGGGCTTGTTTTGGTTTTTTGTTTGTTGTGGTTTTTTGCTTGTTTTGTTTAGTGGTATCATCTTTGAATATCTAGTCCTCTTCTGGGGACTGAGCACTTCTGAGAATCTGACCAGCGCTTCCCATGGTGAATGAAAATGAGGTGGCCATGCAACACGATCCGTCTGGGTGCGTAATTCTTGCAATGACCTGCACAGTCCCATTTCTGACAACCTTGTATCATTTCTATACCAGGTTTGCAGATAAATTTGGCGCCCGAGCAGCCTTAATTCTTTCCTGTGCATCTGGAAGTGCCTTCTTCCTGCTTATGTCCATCTCCACCAGCATTCCAGTCCTCTTCCTCTCCAGGCTGCCAGCAGTGTTCATGCACGGGCTACCAGGTAATGTAGGTGAGGGCTGAGGGGCTTTCCAAATTGCTTTTATTGCCAGAGTCCTCTCTCCTTGTTCACATTGCTCAAGTCAACAGGCTGAACAGCATGAAGGAAGGCAGGAGGAACATTTGAGGGTCATCAGGGATGAAATGGTAAGAACATGAAGAAGCAGGTTTATTGGCTTATGGAAAGAAGGGCTGTTAGCCTCTAGTGCCAGGTCCATCCTGCTGTATGATCTTGTGCAAGTTGCTTGGACTTCACATTCAGACACAGGTGACAATTACTTGCTGGCAGCAGTGCTATCCCGAACTTCTCAGCTGCCTTCTTGCAACCATGCTATTTTATAGGAGAGCTTTTCTCTTTCTTGTGGTAGAGTGTATTGTTCAAAATGAAACATGATTGCAAAAATGCCTTCAATTACCCACTAAGCTGTTCTGATTTTGTTGATCTTTCCTAGATGTTTCTAGTGAAAACCATAAACCTTCAGCTACTAGAAGTCTCTGAACTCATGCAAGAGGATTCAGGTTGATAGTGTGTTCAGACTCTTCTTGCCTCTTGTGAAGTGGTTTGAGTGATTTTGTTTTCTGTGACTGACAAGCTGGACCAATTTTACACCAACAGTGTGCAAGGACTGTTCTGTGGCAGGTGCTGTTTCTGTGGCCTAAAAATTCGTGTGTTTGCTGCTCAGACCCTGTGGCAATCTTCTTCTAGGGATTTGTTTTTCTCTGCAGGTGCCCAGAAGGTTATTACAGACATGACCACTCCTTCCCAACGTGCTGATGCTTTGGGGAAGCTGGGTCTTTGCTTTGGAATAGGCATCATCATCGGCTCTGTCCTAGGAGGTGTGCTCTCCACCAAATTTGGGTGAGTGGCCCACTTTTTCAGTGTTGGCCTTGTTGCAGCCATTGTAGGAGATGCTAAGGGGTATTTTGCTTCTTCCTCAGTTTTTGATGATATCTTACTGCTGGTGGCAGTAGAGGATCGTACCAGAACTCTGATTTTTTCTTTCCATACTTCTACAAAGAACTACTTCCTTGGTTTTTAAGGAGACCTTGTTGAAAATCTCATCTTCTGTCTGCTTAAATTGATTTAAAAACAAGTTGAAGTGGGAAATGGAGTCTTACTGTCTCCTGGTTGTTCTCTTTGGGGCTGGCTGTGCTGAAAAGCAGCACGTACTGCATAGCCTGCTTTTAAGAAACAGTGTTGTACAACTGAGAAATGGAAATAAGGAGCAGTGTGAAACTTGTGGGGAAATTGGTGCACTTGGGGGATGCTTGGGAAATGGGAAAACAAGCCTGGGACAGTGGGGGAAAAGAGTGAGGAGATGTAGCCCTGTCACAGCAAGATGAAGCCTATGCCTTTCATTTCCCTGTTTGCTTTGCACAGTCTGGCACATTGTAGCAGACTGACACCTTCTCTTACATGCTGCATCAGGAAAGAAATGCCTGATTTTACTGAATTTACCCGTATTTGTTCATTATTAGTAGAGGAAGCACAAAAGGGGGTGGTGTGTCAGAGAACTTTGCAGGCAGGGTAGTACACATGGCTATAATCTTCCTGGAGGATTTCCCAGCATCTCTCTAGTGGGGAACAAAGAAAGACCAAACAAATACCCTTGGGAATTTTTGAGCATTTATTTTGCTCTGCTTCTTTTATTATGGACACTTGCTTCTACAGATTCAGGTGAGCATGAAAAATCTTTTTTTGAACTCTGTGACCATTAGAGCTGTGCTACAGTGTAGAAGAGGGGTTGAAAATCACTAGGAGAAGCTCTGGTTTTAGTGAATCTGGCTTGTTGTTGGCAAGGGTCTGTCAGT
This sequence comes from Psilopsiagon aurifrons, assembly GCA_025447955.1. Lineage (NCBI taxonomy): Eukaryota > Metazoa > Chordata > Aves > Psittaciformes > Psittacidae > Psilopsiagon > Psilopsiagon aurifrons. The sequence continues at coordinate 57,497 of JAOEHY010019960.1, forward strand.
GTCCCTGGCGGGGCTCAGTGTCCTGTAGATATCACTGTGGGCTTGCCCACCGGTGTTCCTGACGCTGCCTGTCACCACTGTGGTGATCCAGGGTCACCTTACTAGCCTATGTCCCACCTCCCTTCCTTTGTACTGCAATGCTATCTTGTTAAAAATCAATTTTCATGAACTGCAGGCTGTGAGGTTAAATATCACTGATCTTTTTTTTTCTTTTTCTCATAATCCTTGTCCTAGTGCCATAAGCACCATGGAGTGTGTGAGGTGATACGTGCTTAGGACATGCTCCATTATGGTGATGCTAGGCATCACACATTGCTCTCTGAACCCTGTTGTGTGTCCACATGCATTCGGGTGCTGCAGCAGTGCTACTTTGCGTCTCAAATCTTTGCAGAGGTTAATGATTAGAATACTTCAACCTTGCTGCTTTAGGGAGTAGCCCCTGAAAACTCTTTGCTGCTGTAACTTGGCAGCATTGGGTCAGATGAATTGCTGCAGACAGTCTCAGGAGTTTTCTTCACCTCACTTGAAACCTGAAAGGTTTCCTTTAATTATTTTGTGGTTGATGCCTGTTCTGTGTCTGTGAATTGACCCAAGGCTGGCTGGGAGGATTCATTTTGTAGTTGAAAATAGTGCCCAAAATGAAAATTGGGGATGTACATAATAAATAATTCAGGATTTTAAAGTTTTTGTAGCTGTTGATGCTTGAATGAGGTTTTAATTCATATTATTTTAAATCAAATACAGTGATTGTACCCCTTCTGCATGTCAACTATCTGAAAATAAAGGTTACCTCAGTTCCCAGCTTAATCTTTGATTATATGCCCATATTTAAGAATTGTTATCTAGCAAAAAATGATGGGGTTTCTCTTTCCAGCATGTGCGTCATTTGCTGGTTTATGGAAAAGTCAGTAGTGGTAGAGAATCCCCTGTTTCAATTCACTATGTAGGGATACTTGAATGCATTCCAGCATTTGGATTTTGGGACTTGATGCTGTCAGACAACAGAATGCCTTCCAGACTCCCCTTATTTTGAAAGCTTCTGGCCTTTACATTAGTGCCTGCAGCATAACACTGAGAAAAGTGAATGTTGGTGGTAATTACAGGAAAGTAAGGGACCTGCGCTTGGGAAACTGCATAGCTTTCGACTTTCCCATCAGAGGGAGTTGTTTCTCTTGCATCCGGCGGAGGGCAGCTTCTGCTCACAGTTCATGCCTGACTGCGGGAGCATCCGTCCCATCGCCGTGACTTTGGGGCTGGCTCTTCTGTTCTATAGCAGTACTAGGGAAAGCAGCCTGTCTGCGGCAGCATTTCTTTTTCTGCATGAGGATCTGTGCATCCTCGTGGAAGGATGGTAGGAATTCCCATTAAAAAAGGACAAAATCCAACACGCTGGCAGGATCCTTCTGTTCCACCCCAACAGAGGGTGGATTGGTTTTTATTAACAGCAGCTTGAGGCTGAGAAGATCACTCTGGGTGTTTGGTAGCGACCTTTGCTGCAATCAAATCCCACCTTCCCTTTGACACTGTGCTTATCTCCTCTGCCAGATTTCTGTGCAAAGAAAAGGAGGAGCAATCTACTGATTTTTAGCCTTTTGGCTGTTGGTGAGTAGGCAGATGAAGACAGCTCCATGCCACCAAACAGCCTCCAGAGCATCCCCAGCACCTCTGACTGTATCTGAAGCACTAACCTGGAGTGAAAGCAGTGAGTGTTACGTTATGGTCATACCCGAGGCTCCTTGGCCTTGTTGCTGTATCCCACAGATCAGCTATTAAGCATACCTCTCTGTTTGCCACATTTGTACAAGAAGGCTCCAGCTGTACTTGGAGCTGCGTAATTACTTCCATCTTTTTCACAGAAGAATGACCCATTCTCCTTCCTCTGAAAATAAGCATTTCTGCTATGTCATGGAAAAGCAAAGCTGGAGATTTCTGTCCAGCCTGTGTTCTTTGCTTTCCCTTACCACAAAGCTGGCCAGCGTTCCCAGTCTGTTGACAGCATTATTCATACATTAGCAGTGGTTTGTATAAGAGGGCAGAAATCAGTTTCAGTTCCTCAGCTGATGTAATTTTGGTATTATTCCACTCTATTGTATTTACCATTGATGTATTTGACCTAACGAGCCAGTCTGTTGTTGATTTTATTGTTGGAATAATATTTGTCAACCGTTATTTATTAAGGGAGCCCAAGGAAGTTGAATGACTTGTTTTGATTTGCATAGGATTTTTTTGTATGTTGGATCCTGATCTCCACTCCTAAGCTGTAGCCACTGTCTCCAGCCCTTCCTTTTCCTCTCTCTGAAGTACTGTACTTTTCCCCCATGTTTTCCAAAACTTGGAATGAAGCTGTAGCAAAGGAATTGTGATTTTTAGACCTGGATATGTTTCATTTATAGAGTGTGGCTTTTCCTTTTGCAATTAAAAGAGCTGCTTGCCAGCTGGCTTCAACTTACTAAATTTAACTGCTGGAGATCTTGCTCTTAATATATAGCCCTGTCGGCTCACCTCTGTACAGACAGTGCTTACAGTTGTGAAGAACATACTTTCTATGGGTAGGGTGATGGTCAGGCAAATTTACACCACGAAGGATGAGGTATAAACCAACTTATTAACACAAGCAGTTGCAATGTTAACCATTTGGAAAGTGTTTTCCTGTTTCTGTGTTGGGTTTTTTTGTTTTGGGTTTCTTGTTAGCTTTTTAAAAAAATAATAAAAAATGAGTGTTTTCTGGTCATTGAATTGGATTGCACATATAAAATACCTAGCTTCAAAATAATGTCTGTGGATCAGCCAAGGTCCCCAGGTTCTTGGATAGTCTGCAAACACAGTGACAGCTCATGCACAAAAGGTGACTAAGAAAAGGAGCTCTGTTTGCTCCCTGCAAATGTTCCCCCCTCCCTGTACGTTTATTGCAAAGCTGTTAGGGGGCCACAGGCTGCAGGTAAGTATGTACCCCTGGAGAGAACTGATCTGGTATTTGTAGTAGACTTTCAAGGCAGTGCTGTGGATGAAAGGTGAAAGAAGGCTGGATTAGTCTTTAAAAGTGGAAAGATGAGCCTAGGTAGCTAATTACAGAGACTTCATCCTTTCTTCTGGGACTATGATTAATTGCATTTGGCTTCTTTCTTCTTTCTTTCTAACAAGGACATACAGAAGCTTTGCTGCGTGATCCAAGGTTTGTTTGCTTTCTATGGACAAGAGGTTTCTTCGTTTTAGTGACTCAGCTGTAGGCTTAAATGTCTTGGAGCATTTATTCTTTTGAACTTGGGATTTTCCTGGTCAAACCCCTTCAGTTTCTTATTTAATATTATTACAGCAGGCTTTTTAGTCTTTTTTTCCCTGGCTGTGCTGTATTATCCTTCTTCCTCAAGGGGAAAAGAAGGAGCTTGTTTGCCTGGAGTAGGGAATTGCATTTCTTTTCAATAAACCACTTGAACAATGTCCTCTGGCAGGGGGTTTCTCATCGCTTTGCAGCACAGTGGAAAAAACTGTGGGTGTTAAAGGGCTGAAGGCTGGGAGCCGGGAAGGCGGGTGGGAATATGGCAAAGGGTGAGAGGGCTGCACTCCGTTTCAGGACAAAGCAGGGCATTCTGCTGCTGGGAGCTGCTCCTGCTCCCTTCCAGTAGAAGCTGTGGTATGTCTCTGCCTGGGATGATGTTGATTGGCCAAGCAGTGTGGATCAGTGGCGCTTGTACAGTCATCGCTTTGTCCTTTGTATCAAGGGACATTGGAGAAAGGGAAGTGGTATCTGTCATCCACAAGCTGCCGTGTGGTCTGTTACTGTTGGTAGAGCTGTGTGGTGCCTTGGGAAAGAATAGCAAATGGGCTATTTGTCAAGGAGCTGGTGGTTTGCAGAAGGCCCAGAGGACCACAGTTGTGCCATTCCAGATCCAGAGATTCTTTTTTGCCTTTACCCTGCATAACAACAATTTTAGTTTTGGAATCCATGGTCCCAAAAATCATCTGTATGGTCTATGTTAGCCAGGTCTAGATAGGGGATCACGCACATTGTCCCTCCACATCTTGTTGGTTGAGGGTTCAGGTCTAAGGCTTCTCTTTCTCCGCTATTCCCAGCACCAGAGCTTTCTAGTTCTGATGACTTGTTTAATCTATTCTTGAACTTGAGAAATGTCTCAGTGCATGATGGCCTTTGGGTGGAGTTCACCTGATTTTAGACATCTACAATGGAGACAGTTATACCTAAATTTACTGTTCAGACTCCATGTGGTTGATGGAGAGACACAGGCACTTCTACAGCACCATTTACCTCCTCATGAAGCAGGCCTGAAACAACTCAGGGAAGCAGTTTGCTCCACAAGATTTCTACCCGATTAATACCTGAGTCTCAAAACACTAGTTCTAGCCATCAGCATATTGTGCCTGTGTTCACAGTGCTGGAGTTTGATACTGGTTTGTGAGCATACCAGAAGTCACCGGGATACAGGTCCTGAGCAGTAACCCCTGTCTGTGCTGCCTTCATGCAACAGAAAGAACTTACATGAAGCTCATCCTCAGCCCTTCCTTCTTGCAAATTACACCACTTACCGCTTCCAGGGCACCAGTTTTATATTTGGGTCCACTAGCTTTCTCCTGTTCACCTATTGGAAGATCACAGTGACACTGCAAAGGTGACCTCATTCGTTCTTTGCAGACCTTCAGGAAACCTGGTTCTTCCATGTTCTCCCTGTAACCCCTGGTCTGAACTTCAGTGGCATGATAATGGGGCTAAGAGCTCCTCTTTGGTTCTTCACCTATAGGTGGGGCCCTTTCCCAAGGGAGGAAGAGGGGTTCAGGGTAGGAGCCAGTAGCTCTTGGCTGGGAGAGCCCATGCCTTGTGGCTGCATTTAAGGGTTTGGGGTATGGCCTTGGAGGGCTGAGCTTGGGTTGAGCTAATTGCGTGTTGCTTGGCGCAGTCAACTTCTCAGCCTTTTCGGGACCTCCCCATTTTCTTTCAAAACCCACTTAGCTTTCTTCAAATATTTGGTGGGAAGGCTGTGACTGTGGCCGTGCCAGCTCACAGGGCATGTCATGGAATCATAGAATAGTTTGGGCTGGAAGGGACCTTTAAAAGTCATCTAGTCCAACCTCTCTGCAATAAGCAGGGACATCTTCAACTAGAGCAGGTTGCTCATAGCACTGTTCAACCTGACCTTGAATGTCTACCTGCTCCTTCTTCCCACAGCACCCTCCTTCCTCCTAGGCATCTCCACCATTTTGGGTTAGATGCTTCATCTTCCCAAGGAATACATGATGAAAAGGCATTTAAAGAAAAAGAAATAATAAAGAGGAAGAAAAGGAGAGCTTCCTTATGTGGCTGGTTTTTGCTGCTTAGACAGAGGGCTGAGGTGTGAGGGCTTGCACCAGAAGCATGGGAAGAAAGAGGGATTCTGGCTTGGGTTGACAGTGGTTACCTCAGCAGATGGACAGTTCGGAAGTGAAGGGAGGGAGAAGGGGAATATGTATGGGAGAGCCAGGGAACTTTTCCTACTGCTTCTCTATCTTCCGTCTTTCCTGTGTGCCAGGGAGGCTACCCTGCCTCACCGCCTCATGCCTGGAGTCAGAAAGTGAGGGGGTGGTGAGAGAGCGAAACCCTGCTTTGTGCAGATGGTAGCTAGATCACAATCAAAAGCATGTGTGTTTGTGAAGTGAGCTCTGCTAAACAGTTATGGATGTTTGAACGCCGCTCCCCTCAGCTGGTGCGTGGAAATCCATGGGTTTCTGTGCAGTGCTGTGCCCTGCCTGGTGGGTTGTTAGCTGTGATTCTGCAAAGGTTGCATTGAGGTGGTGGCCGATTTTTCTTGTCAAGACTGGCTTAACAGTCCCAAGTACTACATGTAAAACATGAAGAAAAAGAAAAAAATCTGAAATGTGGGGTTTTATGGAAAGGCACAAGGTATTTTGGGTCTGGCCTTGCTAACAGAGGCAGTGTCAGAGAGCTGAACATGACCATCACTGCAGGTTGCACAATAAGGCAGAGTCTGTTCATGACTCGCTGGAACTTCATCTGCTCTTCTGAATCTTGGAATATTTCATGACTGGGCAGCAAATCCAGCAGTATCACTGAGGACTGAAATCTATGGAAATAGTGTTTTCTTTGTTAACAGAAAATAGAAAACTCAGAAGAGGCTGTGGTTAATCCCTGAATTGGGATTTGGGGCTTGGCTCTCTCGTAATTTTCCTATGATGCAAGTAAGTCTTCCCATCCCTCTGTACTGGTGTTCCTCATGCATAATTTGGGGCAATGAGATTTTTTTTTTCCTTCCCTCTCCCAATGCATTTACAATATCACTATTTAGATCAAAAGGTGAAAAATGAAGACCTGGGGAACTACAAGCTGATCAGTTTCACTTCTGTGCCAGGCAAGATCATGGAACAGTTCTTCCTGGAAATTATGCTAAAGTAATGAAAAACAGGTGATTGGTAGGAGCTAACATGGCTTCACTAAAGGAAAACCATGCCTAACAAATTTGGTGGCCTTCTACACTGCAGTTACAGCATTGGTGGGTAAGGGAAGACCAGCTGATGTCATTTACCTGGACTTGTAAAAAGCATTTGATACAGTCCAACACAACATCCTTGTCTCTGAACTGGAGAGGCATGGGTTTGATGGATGGACCGCTTGGTGGATAAGGAATTGGCTGGATAGTCACATTCACAGAGTTAAGGTCAATGACTTCATGTCCAAGTGGAGACCAGCAACGAGTGGTGTTCCTCAGGGGTCAGTAATTGAACCAGTACTGTTCAACATGGACAGTGGGGCTGGGTGCACCCTCAGTAAGTTTGCTGATGACACTAAGTTACGTAGTTCGGTTGATACACTGGAGGGAAGGAATGCCATCCAGAGAGGCCTTGGCAGGCTTGAGAGGTGGGCCAATGCCAACCTCATGCAGTGCAGCAAAGCTAAGTGCAAGGTCCTACACCTGGTTTGGAGCAATCCCAAGCACAAATACAGGCTGGCGAGGGAGCAGCAATTGAGAGCAGCACTGAGAAGAAGGATTTTGGAGTGTTGATTGATGAGAAGCTCAATGTGACCCAGCAGTGTGTGCTTGCAGGCCAGAAAGCCAACTGTATCCTGGGCTGCATCAAAAGAAATACGACCAGCAGGTCAAGGGAGGTGAATCTCCTCCTCTGCCCTCATGACACCCCACCTGGAGTATGATGTTCAGCTCTGGGACCCCCCCATATAAGGATGTGGGCCTGTTAGGGTGAGTCCAGAGGGGGGCCATGAAGATGATCAGAGGGCTGAGGCAGCTCAGCTATGTAGACAGGCTGAGACAGTTGGGGCAAGCCCAACTGAGGCTGGAGAAGAAAAGGCTCCAGGGGCACCTTACATCAGCCTTCCAGTACGTAAAGAGAGCCTACAAGAAATCTGGAGAGGGATTTTTTTATGAGAGCATGGATTGAAATGGCAAGAGATAATGGTGTTAAACTGAAGGAGGGTAGATTAGACATTAGGAAGAAGTTCTTTGCTATGAGGGTGGTGAGACACTGGAACAGGTTGCCCAGAGAAGTTGTGGCTGCTCCATCCCTGGAAGTGTTCAAGGCCAGGTTGGACGGGGCTTTGAGCAGCCTGGTCTAATGGATGGTGTCCCTGCCCATGGGAAGGGTTTGGGGACTAGATGATCTTTAAGTCCTCTTCCGACCAAAACCATTTTGTGATTCTGTTCTATGATTCTACAGCCTTTCTGACACAGACTATCACTGCTCATGCAAGTATCTACTACACTGGGGGAACACATCCAGTTCCCAGGATGTATTCTCTTCTTTATCCTCTGGTGACCTGGGCAGGCAGAGCCTTTGTGACGCCAGCTACCCTGCCCTGTTTTGAACTTGCTTCTTTTTTAAACTGTTTCTCAAGCGCAAGTGCTACACTTTTGCTGTTTCAGAAAAGTGGCATTAAAAAACAAGCTGGGAAAGCTATAGAGCAGGGTACTGGGGAGTCCCAGCGGTTGGGGGCTGAAGTGGAAGGCTGCAGAGGTGAGCCCAAAAAGAGCTTGCAGAGGGAGCTGGAGGGCAATATGGGGTGTCACAATCTTGCTCTGTTTGTGCGTGTTAGTATGGACAGTTCTCTCCTTTACATCTCCTAATAATTTAGATTCAAAAGATTGTGTTTACTTTTCATTCTGATCCGCTTTGGTGAACAAACCCAGCCCTGTGGTGAGGTTGGGGCAGGAAGGATGTGGTGCTTGTGTGGGAAGGACTATCAGACAAGGGAGAGAGGGAAGGTTAGGATGAACGGAAATGTGTGGATTTGGCATGTGAAGGGTGGTCTGGGAGAAGTTACAACTTGGGGAGTTAGTGAAGTTGTGCAAGAGAAAGGCTTTGTGCTTTAGATGTATTGGGTTAGCTGGGGCTTTAAGGCTGGGGTGTCAGCAGGCTTGGGCTGGAAGGAAGTAGAATTTCCAAAATGGACTTTGATTTGCCATGGCGGAAGAAAGTGGACAATGCATCCACTGCTGTTCCCCCCTGTTTTCCTCCTGCCTGAAATATTCCTGCTGCTGGAAAGGATGGGTGGAAAAGCAGCCCTTTTGGAGGAGTTTGGGGCTGCATATTAAACTCTTCCTCATGTTTCTCTTGGCTGTTACTGCCAGACTGATGGATAAACAGGAGGCTGCCAGGTGGATGGGGGGAGATGCAACACCTAGTTGTCCATGATGTTTAACCATACCCTGGGTGGAGGCCAGGCTGCTCAGATGGGGTGCTCAGAAGGAAATAAAAAGCAGGTGACCTTTGCATGAACTACATCAGGTTCTGAGGCTCCACATGAGGTTTTGTTTCCTTGCAGCCTCTTTATAAAACCCCATTCACAACCAGTCTACTAGCCTTCCAGAGCTAAAGATACGTGAAGCATTCAGGCAGTGAAAGCAGCCAGATGGCAAAGGGCAGTTTCTAAATGGCAATCTCCGGCTAACCCCAGCACTTACTGGGACTCATCTCTTTAACCTGACAAATGATGGGTTATCACAGCCGCAGGAGAAGGTATTTCCAGCATCAGAAACATTCTCTGTAGCATTCAGATTGCAGGCTTCTGACCCCTCAGGCTGAGCCCTGAGCTGTGCTAAGTGGTGCACCAACTGCCCTTGAGCACCACTGGTGAGCAGAGACGCTAATTCAAGAGGAGAGCAATGATACTGGTGCGATCTGAGATGCTGGACACCGTGGTGTGGGTCCATCAGTGTGCATCAGAGAATAGCACTGTGTGTTGAGCCAGTAGTGGGTCTGCACTAAAGCACAAGCAGAAGCAGTCTCGGTTTGCTTAGCAAGTATTTGCAGGAGGCTGGGCAACATGCCCTATAGGGTTATGCTCCATTTTGGGAGATACTGAGCAGCAGCTTTCTACGAGTAGCATGTCTCATTGTATTTTACTATTGCTTGGGAGGTGACTTGGATGGCCTGGGAGAGACATAGACCCTATTTGTTCATTAGAATAATTTGTTTCATTTATAAATGCGTAAGGAGCTCTGCTCTCATCTCCAGCTGCCCTCTAAAGCAGAAGTTCAGCTATCAGGCTTTCCAGAAAAGACTGTGGTTTTCTTTCAGTCTCCCACTTGGGGATGTCTAATGTGGATTTTCAGAGGATGGGAACCTAGCACTTTTGGAAATCTGGTCTGTTTAAGGTAGTTCAGGATCTGAAAACTTTGAATAGTTTTGAGCAACTGAGGCTTTCTTGTTTACTTGTTATTACAGCAGCTGTTGCTTCAATTTTCATTTTTTTTTATTGGTGGAGAGGAGATCATAGCATCATAGAACCTTAGAATAGTTAGGGTTGGAAAGGACCTTAAGCTCGTCTAGTTTCAACTCCCTAGCCATGGGCAGGGACATCTCCCACTAAACCATGCCACCTAAAGCTCTGTCCAACCTGGCCTTGAACACTGCCAGCAATGGAACATTCACAACTTCCCTGGGCAACCCATTCCAGTGCCTCACCACACTTACAGTAAAGAACTTCTTCATATCTAATCTAAACTTCCCCTGTTTCAGTTTGAACCTGTTACCCATTGTCCTCTCACTACAGTCCCTAATGAAGAGTCCCTCCCCAGCATCCCTATAGGCCCCCTTCAGATAATGGAAGGCTGCTCTGAGGTCTCCACGCAGCCTTCTCTTCTCCAGGCTGAACAGACTCAACTTTCTCATCCCATCTCCATACGGGAGGATAATCCTTTGTGGTCTGTATGCAGTATAAACTTTCTCAGTCTCACTAAATGCTCCTTTATTCCATGAAATTCTAGGCTGAAACTTTTGGACTAGTTACTTTTTCACAGAACTTCACTGGGAATCCTTTTGAAATCTGCACCATTTTTATTTTTAAAGGATTTGGTTCATTTCTTTTTTACCTCAGGGTATGTGATATTGAAATCATTGGAAATGTTTCCTTTGAGTTAGGTTTTAAATCAAGAGCTGGGTGAAGAAATTTGTGGAGGAAGGAAGGAAACCTCCAGAAACCCAAAATATTTCTGCAGGATATTTCTTTTAAAAACCCAAATAATTAGAAATCCCCTTGGAAAAGCCATCTGGGGAGCATCTGAGCAATGCTTAAAGGAGGCCAGAGTCTTAAATGCTGTTCTCAGACTTTAAAAGATGGGAGGATGAAAGACAGTAATGGTTATTAAAGCTGAGGATGTTCCTATGTCAGATGTTTAAGCTTACTTCCTACAGAAGCTATATCAGGCTCTTTCCTGATATAAAGCTGCATAACAGATTATCTGTTATTATGTGTGATGGGGTTTCTTTCCCTCCCCTTTCCAACTGTCCAGACACAGTTGAATATGAGACCGATGACAGATCAGTTCTTCTGGCTGATGTTTTTCAGTGTAGTCCTGCATGTTTCCCAGTCCTCCAGGAATTGCTTTTCATGGCAGAAAGAGGCCTACTTCTAGATGGACCTGCTGATTTTGAGAAAAGAAATTTTGAAACCATTTGCTGAAGAACTCCTTCAGGGTAACCGGAGGAGCCAGAGGAGGGGTTGGTGACACCAGGCTCACGCCTCACACTACACCCACACGTGTTCTCGTTGCATGCGATTACAGGGTCTGGGATGTGTAATTGCCTGATTGTGATCTGTCCACCCTACCAAAAGTTGCATCACTTTGATTTTGCCTGGGTGCTGTGTGGCAGGCACTTTTCAGATGGAGCCTCTTGCCTTGAAGGATTCATAAAATTTTTCCCGTGCTTTTGCATAAAGCCTGATTATTATTTTTTTAATTGTTTTGTTTCTTAGGGATGGAAATTCAGCTGTGGCGGGGAAGGATTTACAATAGAAAAGTGCATCTGTGGTGCAAAGCTCCTCTGAATAGCAGTAGAGCTAAATTGTTCCAAAGGTTTCCAAAACACAAATGCTCCCTTGACTATTACAATATCCAGTGTAAGCAAATGTCATTTGCCCTTCTCTAGCTGTGCCAATTCATCCCGTTCTGTACTGGTGAGAGGCCAGGTGCCCACCAGTAAAGCAATTGAACGCCATGTGCATTAGTCACCTACCTCAGCCTAATAGGACCCGAGATCAGATGATGCAAAAATAACTGCCAAATACTTACGAAGAATAATCCAGCTAGGAGGTAAGGCCTCACCTATCTGCAGGTCTACCCTGAGAGCAGGACTCAGCAGCGAGCTTGGCGCTGGGCAGCAGCAGCACCCTCTGAGGAGGAAAGTGCAGGAATGCAAATGGCATGGGCACAGAAGCCATGTGATGCCACACCCAGGCACTTTTTATTGTGAAAGAGGATCTATTTCTGGACTCTGGAATTGAGCCATCCAAAAGTAAATGTTTAGTCAGCCTTGCAAGCTGTCTGAAATGCGTGACGTGCCTGTGACAGGGCAGATTTGTATGGATGGGGCTGACCTTTCTTTGCCAAGTGTAATTCTGCCGTAACAAAAATCTACATTCAAGAGACAGTAAGGTGTGGGTGAAGTTTGGTTTTCTGTCCTAGAGAAGTAAGTTGTGAGGGAGAAAAGGGAATCTGCCACTTCAGCAAGGGCTCACAAAGAGCATGGGGTTGAGGGCTTCCCTGCCATGAACATTGTACCCTTTGAAAAAAGCCCTGATTCTGTGGCTTTGGCACAAAACTGGGTGTGCTGTCAGTATTTGGCTCGTAAGCATGAATGGATCCACTTGGCTTTGTGTTGGGCAGGCTTCTTGCTTTGGCTAGGAGCTGCAGATACAGCCTGTGAAGGCAGGGAGAAGGCAGTGCCGTGGCAAGTAGCGCTTGGCCACAGTGCTGGGATACCTTGGCCCCTGGAGTAGATGGGGACATCCTGTCTGACACCTAAGGGGCATCTGCAGCATAAATCAGTAATCCAAAGGCATGCTGCCAGGGAGCAGCAGCAAGTTCTCGAATGGGGCAGAGTGGGCCCATGGCTATCCACTGGTCAGTGTGGGGCAGGAGGGACAGAGGACACCAGCAGCCAAGCACAATGGCTTGGCCAAAACCCACTTGATTTAGAAAGCCAGATGTCCAGGTTTTAGGTGTTGGTGATCTGCAGTTCGGACTGTGTGATGGTTGGGTCTCAGGCTGGATTTTAGGTCTTTGGGAGAGGAGTGTGTTACAAACTGTGGATCTGGGTTCAGGTTACAATTCTGCTCCCCAGGGCTATTCCAGGTGTTGAAGCACGAACTCTTGGATCAGGCCCATCTCTAATTAGGCATGTTCTTTAAAAATGTTTTCCTTCCTCGGCTCCTGTTCTCTTGGCTTGTCTCCACTAGCCCTCTTTGCTGCAGTAGAGCACAGTTTGCTGGGTATATTAATTGAACTGTTTACACACCTGGTTTCCTGCAAGAATAGACACCTAGCTCCCTCTTTTGAAAAGTCTAGCCCAGAGGCTGTAAACAGGAATTGTGCTATGTCTGGAAAAGCTGAACTACTTCTTATCTGTACTCCCTCGGGCTGTGGGAGCAGCAGCTGCAGACATGGGTCAGTTGAGCATGGAAACCAGCTTGTGCACTCTTCCCACCAGTCCTGTTCTCCCACCCAGCTGAGGTCCTCCAGCAGCTGAGGAGCCACATTCTTTGCAAGGTTATTCCTTTTCACTGTGATGGTGACAGGAGGGACCCCACATGGCATTTGGGTCAGCTCAGATGTATATTTTGCCTCATGTACGAGAGCTGAATGTGTCATTTTGGAGCTATGTTCTGTGCAAGACTGCTGATGGGACCTTTCCTCTCTTTTCATGGCTTTGCCTTCCAAGGTTAGTTTCTGTCCAAGCCCCCTAAAAGCAGTGATGGGTTCATCACTTGCTGTACTCTTCTAGGCATGGCTGAGAAACATCTTTTGTATGCCATTGTGTGGCTCAAAGAATGATTGTGGAAATAAAAATTGGCAATGCTTGTCTGGTGTGGAGCTCTTTGGGGTTATAATGTGTAAGCATAAACAAGTGGCATTGCACAACTTTGATTTCAAGGTATAAGAGGAGGAAAAGGCAACGCAAAATTACTTAGCTGACAGTTCAACTATTTCTGCTGTTGAGCCAGGTAGTATTGGAAAGCCCTATAGAGCTTCCTCAGATGATAAAACAGACCTTCAGACCCTGCTGGGGAGTCACTCTTCACACCAGTGTGCACCACTCTACTGTCTTAAAAAACACTGATCTTGTGGACTTCTTATTAGCTTCCAAATCCCACTTTGCAACTGTTATCTTACTGGGGCGACATGAAGTTTCACTTTGCTGCTTCATTTCTTTGCTGACCATTACTTAACTTCATCTGGAAGATACCAGCTAACCTTTGTAAGGCCGTGAGTTGGGAGGGTTCGTTGTACTGTGCTGTTGGTTGTTCACAGGCTATGGAATGTGATGCTGATGTGCTGGGCCTTGGTATCTTAAACTTTCTGTGCTTCCTGAGGTTTCTGAAGCACTGTTGGTGAAGGCCCCTGAAGAGTTCCCCCCAGGTATGCCCTTGGGAAGGGGCATGCAGATGCTTGGGCTGGGAATAAGAAAAGGAAATCAGATTCACCTTAGGGCTAAATTTGCTATCCAAATTCCAGTCCAGGTAGGAATGGAAAGTGCTGCTGTTCTTGAAGCACTGGGCTGGACTGGGAATTACTCCAACAAGCCCCTAAAGGGGACACAAAGTCATCTGGTGGGGAATGAAAGGAAGCATGAAACAGCTTTTGGGTGCTCATGCCGTAGGGAGCTCCAGCAACTCTGTCTGGGACCAGCACAGCTCCTAATCACGCAGCAAGCAATGACTTTGTTGTTGAACTTTATGTTGGCGTTGGTTCCTGCTTGGCTGCTGAGTGTTGGTTATATGCCATAAGCGTTATGAGCTGTAAGGGCTGGGAAATCTCAGCTCTGGAAAGAGGCCCAGAAGAATGAAGGTGGCAGGTACTTTTGTCCAGGCTTGCATCAAAACCCTTTGTGCAGGAATTGGAGAGGGCTTACGCTATCACTCCGATTACCTTTACCTCCTGCGTAATCATGCCCCTCTTCCTAAAATCAGACAGCAGGGCTTTTGCTAGAAACCAGTGACTAGCTAGATCCAGCATGAAGCAGCATGACCGTTCATGCTGCACTCTGTGCTCCTGCTAATAGTATCAAATCAAGTAGGAAATTATTTTTGGAGCAGCAAAGCATGTTGAAACCCAGCAGAAGGCAGCTGTTTGCGTAACCGGAGTTGTGGGAGAGCTGCCTCCCTTGTTGCCAAGCGCTTGACTTCCTGTACTGGTGAGAAACAGTTTCCTCGCTCCCGGCAGTGTGAGCAAATCCCCTTAGGCTTGGGAGGCTGGGCTTGGTCCAGCGTCCATCATTCCTGTAGCTCCTGCTTCACTGCTCTGAAAGTCCTGGGACTTTTCTGCAGGGGTCTGAATTGCCTGGTTTTGACTCCTTAGATCACTGTTCAGCCCTCTCCTTAGAAACAAATGACTTGGAAAATAAAGAGGTTTTTTCAAAGTTTCAAATGCATTTTGGTTACCTCCCAGCAGAGATCCACATCTGGCAAGTAGCCCATGCTGGAAGTGAAACATTAGTTCTGCCTTATTCTGATCATCAGTGCTGGTTTTTTACACCCTGGCTGGGTTTTCAGGGCCAGTTCAGTGCCTCAGTGGTACCTGCAGTGCTTGGACTGCTTTTGCAAGGATGTGTCCTGGCTCCTTTTCAGTTTGGCTGTTTCAGCAGCTCCCAAGTGTCTAAGAGGGGCTTGATAAATTTTTTTTTGGGGGGGGTGAGTGAATATCTTGTCATGTTCCTGCTTTTTGACTCTCTGGCAATACCTTTTCTTTGTGCTGCTTTAGTACAAGCTGGTAGGGTCCAGACGCTGGCCTTGCCTCTTGGAGGGGGTTCCAGCTATATGTTGATGGATCACATATACAAATGTGTTTGTCACCCTGAGCTCTGCTTGGCTTTTTTACCTTCATGCCAGAGCAGAAATAAATCCTTTCAGTCCTACAGTGAAACACTGTGCCCTGTGGAACAGCATTGTCAACATAGGTCATAGGATTGCGTTAGCCAGAAAGAATGAAATAAAGCCGTGGCTGCAAAGACGGCAGTTGACCTGGTGCAGAGGGGGCTTAAATTCCTGCCCCCAAAATGTGATGCTTCTGCACAGAAGGGAAGGACCAAGCCAGTGCAGAGAAGTTTTGAAAGCTGCCATGGGGATATAAAGCCTTTTTTGTTTGCGGTTTTATTATGTCATCCCTTGGTCATGCGAATGTCGCCCCAGAAGAAAGACTTTTCAACATTACTGCCTTGTTCTGGAAAAGTCCCTGCCTGATTATTCATGACTGCTGACTCCTTCAGCCATATGCCACTTTCCTAAGGACTGTAGGGTGGAAAGAAATTCTCTGACGCAGTGAAAGGCAGGAAAAAATCCAGTGTACCCAAACTGAGTCACTCTGAGATTCAGAGCAGCCCTGCGGAGAAGGACTTGGGGGTGTTGGTCGATGGAAAAATGAACATGAGCCGGCAGTGTGTGCTTGCA
>JAOEHY010019962.1:0-10220 GCA_025447955.1 Psilopsiagon aurifrons
TCTCCCTCCCGTCGCCTGTTTGGAGGTCATCTTGTCCACCTTCCTTGAAGTGCTACTACTGCCAACACTGGATCATTGTTTTGTCCACTCAGAGTTTTGTCTCCAAAGATGGTGATATTGCAGCCTGTTCAGACACCTTGTTGTAGGGATGCATTGATTTTCCAGGGCAAGTTTTTTCCTATGTCCACCCTGAAACTTGTCAACCACAGTTTGGCTGTTACCCACTGTTACACTGCCTAGTATTACTCAGCACCACTTGGCTCCATTGTCCTTGTATCTGCCTTTCAAACAGTAACAGATTTCAAGCAGACACCTCAGACTTCCTTTTGCAGACTAACCAAGCCCAGCACCACCAGCCTTTCTGTGTAGATCACCCTATGTCCCACTGCCGTGGTTGCTGTCTGCTGGATCCTCTGCAATTTTACCATTTCATTTATGAACTGCTGGGGACAAAAAATGGGCATAGCAGTCAATCTGGGGCATCACCAGTACTGAATATATATATAAAAATAATGTATATGTACCCATATGTTGCTATACTTTTATGTGACAGAAGACAAGATCAAAAACCCACCTTCTTTTTAGAAGGAAAGTGGTGAATTTTGACCTTGCGCTGTAGCTGTAATGTAAGACAGTTACAGAGTATATACCTGGCCCCAGTAGCATTTGTCCTGTCCTCAAGGAGGTTTACCTGCATTCTAGAAAACTGTTGTTCCAAAAGTAGCCAATATGTTGACCATATTTGTTTTCCCAGTCTATTTGTCAAACTTATAGTAATACTAAGCTACTTAAAGATAAGGACTGTAAATTTAAGAAGGATAAAATCTTATGCATGTTAGCAAGCTGATCTAAAGGTAGTAACAACGGAAATCAGAATAAAGCATCTCCAGAAAAACATCTGATTACAAGTGTTATACCGGAAAGGTACTCATCTGTAAATATCCCAATATACAAAATGTGCTTTAACATTCATATTTCCTTGTCTCTTCCTATGGTCCAAACTCTGTATAGTGAAGAAGTATAGAGATGGATAAAATAAAGGTATTTGACCTTACTGGATGCATTGCTTTCCTCCCTGGGCCCTCATTCTGCCTTTAATATACAGCCTATTTATTACCTGGCCTTGAATTTTATTTATTAGGGAAAGACCAAGGTTAGGTTTGTCCTGCTATTTGTAATATGGTAGATTCAACATAATTACACAAAATGACATGACCAGGGAGACTGGGAAAAAAATTCTCCCCTCCCTTCCCTCCTCCCATCATACTTGGTGCCATTAAATACAGAACCTTTCAGAAGAGATCATTGCTTATTTGATGCAGTGAATAGAAATTCTCATTTCAATCAGGTAGTGAACCTTCAAAGGAAAGGATGATCAGGAGGAATGGGAGAGACCTTGATATATCAAAACAAGCCTTTAAATAATAAACACACTTCAAACCTAGGACTTATCCTGCATATAAAGCATGAGAACTATAAGCAATTCAATGTAAGAGATATTTATAAGGCTATTTCCTATGCAGCACAAAACTGGCTACTTTTATACTCGTACAAAAGGTGTATTTTCATCATGAATCACAAACAAATAGTTTCTCTTCTCATGAATCCAAAAGAGGATTTGTAGTTTTAGCCCCATATATTTGGCACAAAAAATTGACAACTTTTTGAAACTGCCAGCATAATAATGGGTAGAAAGAATCTAGACAGCATGAATCTTCCTCAGCACACTTAATGGGTTTTGTCTGTCCTCTCTGTACCTCCAGCCCAGCTAGTTCAGAATAAAGAAACGTGAAGCATTCTAATATCTTTTCTCTCTCTTCTTCCCTCTGGGTGAAAGTTCGGTTTTAAAGGAGTCAAGGAGAAACTTGCCTCTGACTTCAGAGTACTTTTGGAATGTGTCCAGACCAACTGGGTTACCTTCTTGGACAACCTGTGGAGATTGCAGGTACAGATTCTCCTATACACCACTGTAAGTAGAAAACTGTTGACTGTACAAGAAAATTAGGCCTTGTTTCTCAAATTCCCATAGCTTCCTTAAAACTACATGAAAGAAAAACATGTATCAAAGGTACCCAACTTGTTGTCCAGGACAACAAGTGTTTTTTCAAAAACATTCTACATGTAAGAAAAAATTGCTTTGTGCCCATCACATGCATACAAACTGAGTGCTAATTGGAAGGCAATAGCTGGAATGTGATTGTAAAATATGATAAGTCAGAGCAAGAGATCCATAGTTAAGTGGGCTTCAAATATGGAATAGGTACAGATTCAGAGGTGTTTTATAGGCTTATAAAGAGTGCATATGCCCCAAGCAAAAATACTGGATTGACCTGAGGAACTTCTCCCACGAAGGAAGAAAATATACGTTGGATGTCAAGGTCAGCATAAATGGAAGTATGTAAGTGCAGGGCATCAATAGCTTCATAGATTATTCATGTGGAAAAAGAATAAAGGAACGTCAAGGGTAGGCTTCAAAAATTAATATGGGAAAATTTTTGCTATATGAAATGAAAAGAGGGATCATGATGTGAGGTACCATGGCAGAAGTAAGTGATCCAAGCAGTGGATATTTTTGCATCCCCATTCTCAATCACCTAAAAGGGAGAGGAAAAACAGGATTATCAAACCCATTAGAGTTACCTTGTCAAGTTTCGATCACCCCAATTTGCTGTTGGCTCAGTTTTTATTATCCATGAGAAGCAATGGCTATTGGATGCACTCCAGGTTGGTGCTACTGTAATTTCAGCAGAGTAGTAAAAATAGAGTGAAAGAAAGAAAAAATGATTACAACTTGAAGGCTGGATATACAAAGCTGATAAAATATTCAGGGATATTCACATCTCCTAACTTTAGACTTAGTAAGTTTAAATCCCAGCTAGGAAATTAGGCTGTAGGAAGGTCAGCAGACTTCTCTAGTTTTTTTGATTCAGAGAACATGAGGTACTTTCCTGTTTGTTTTGCCCTCACAAGAAACTTTGACTAGCTAATCCATCTATTGGTTTTACAGTAGCAATCTAAGGTAGGTGATGTGAACTCTTTCCAAGCCTCTATTTCATGCTGCATCCATAGGTAAATAGTTTTTATTCAGATCTGATGTTACTTACTGCATTTTGTTCTCTCTGATTATAGAGGGAATTTGTAGCATACATTTTGTCTTCTTAAATTAGTAGATTAGCTGCAGAAACAAGTTTTATTGAGACATTCAGACATATTGATTTGCCAGACCAAACAGAAAACCACACAGATTAATGTATGAACAACACACACTGAGAAATGAAAATGGACACGGAAGATATTTTCCTCCTGGCTATTTTTGGAGAGCTAGCTCTATTCCTCCAGACAATATTCTGTGGGATACGTTCTTCTCATCATGACATGAACCGTTACACTGGCATAAGCTATTTTATATTATTAGTCTAGGTCTACACCAAAGCAAATGAGAGAAGAAGTTGGACCTATATTATCTTGAATTTTATTAATTAAAATTCAATTAATATCAACCTTCATGCCTTCTTGCTGCCACGGCCCTAAATCACAATAATATGGAAAATCATAAGACTACCATCTTTCTCTTTTTCTCCCACTAGAGTATTAAATTTAGTTACACAGAGAGACATTCTCTGGTAGGAAAGTCTGAGAAATGCAGTAACCCAGTACCTAGGATCTGGTTTTTCTGGTGTGCAAACTCCATGTTTTAATTCCTAGCATGCACAAAGGAAAACAACACTTTAGTAGATCTGACTTCTTCTTTAAAAGTCTCAGATTTGTTCTAAGTGTGAAACAGGTTGATTTAAAACCTGCTATTTGACTGAACGGGAATATTTGATGAATCTGAACTACACTATTGAGACCTTTTTTTGTTTTCATTTAAAGACCTACAAATTACATAAAAAGTGACTTGTCAGCAACATGGCACCAGGAGATAGAGCTATTTGTTGTAACACATGCACATTTCTAAGTAAAACCATACCGAAGTCAATCTTGCTTTCACCTCTTTCACCCCTAGAATTCAGCTAAGAACTGTAGAGCAAAGGTGATTTTCCAATGATACCATATTTTGGGACACAATACCAGATTTCTTGGAGAGGAAAAGACGCAGGGAGACACAGCTGAGTATTTTAGTGCATAAGAGCTTAAAAAAAAAAAAAAAAAAAAAAAAAAAGAGAAAAAAGTGGATTTTCCGTACTGAAAGAAGAGCTTTGGTCTTGCAAGACTTGGAAAAGCCCTTTTTATTAAGATAAGTAATCCCTTTTTATTGTATTTCAGAATCCCATCATCCCTCACATTTTCCTACCTTGTCTGCTTTATAAGCAGTCCCACAGAATTACAACATTGAAAATAATGAACTGCTTTATTGAGGCCAGGATGAAAATTTCACCATAGCAGTGAGAGAGACTGAGCCCCAAGGTGGAGCAAACAGATCCAGCTCCACTGCAGGAGGGGCACTGTCTTCATTGTGGCTGTCTGCAGACAGGTAGCACAACAGGAAGACTGCAAATACCAGAAAAAGGCAGGCTCGCTTTCGCATGACATGCAGTTGGCGGCACATCCAATAGGCTAACACAAGGGAAGAGGGTTTGTGGAAATACAGGCAACCTGCTAAAAACCTCATGCAGTTGAAGATGTGAGGGATGTAACCAGAATAGCCATAAAACATCACAGATGTGAATAACAAACGTTGGTATGCAGCATATCCTGTAGTGGTGGACACGAGCTAATGAACAAAAATAATGTTAATTATAGTGTTGGAACTGATCAAAGCTTAGCTAGTACAAAACCACATGATAATAGCTGAATAGTTAAGATGTAAAAATACCTTGTCTAAATATAGCTTGTGTGATTTTGTATAAATATGGCAAGATGCTCAGTAAAAGGGATTCAGTCTGCACACACATTCTGTCTCTGTCTCATACTCTGCTGCAAGGGTGTAGGTCCTTCAAATGCTGTTGGCTGCATAGGTGGTACCGGCCTGTTGGCAATGATGTAACACATGGCTGTTTCAGGAGGCACTCAAGAATGGTGCCTCCTTATCACCCCCTTATGTCCCTAAATGAGCCCTCACCAGGTGACCTGTTTGGAGGTGGTCCATCATATTTGAACAGGGACAGATGGGAACTGGCTGCCAGAAGGTTTCAGCCTTGAGACCCACTCCCTGCTCGGGTGTGATGGACTGCCAAGGATTTAATGTCCCTTCAGAGATAAATTGAACACTCCCAATGTTCACTAACAGCACAGATGGGAAAGCATCTTCTGCCTACCTATATTGCTTAGGATGGAAGCCAGCAGCTCAGTCATGAATCAGTGCAGTCCAGTGGGTTTGCCAATTCCAAGGAGCAACCTTCCTGCTACATCTACAAGGTCTTCTGCAGCTAGACCTGATATTATTCTGGAGGTCACAGAATGACATGGCTTGACTCTTTAAAAGAGCATTTGCTAGCTAAACACAGGCTAAAGTTCAGCCGCTTAAGCTCAAGCAATGTTCAATGATGCCTGTATGTGAAAGACAAGATAGACAAGTCCCTTTTGATGTCAACTTCAAAACCCCTTCAGTTTGCAATTTCTCTACTATAATTTCTACTTTTGTCCCTATTGCTATCTATGGAGGAGAGGAAAAAAGAAGAGAGGGAAAGATTTTTTTCTCTCTTTTTTTTTTTTTTTTTTTTTATTAGTGACCATTCATTTATTTTAGAAACTTTTATTTCTTTCATTAATATTACTTGAAACTCAGAAACCAGAGCACAATATCAATGCAGTAGCAAACCCCTCCCCCAACAACAAATTAAAAATTGTGAAGAATATTAGTTAGTTCAGGGAGTAAGAAATATGACATCATTATTCTGAAGGTGTAAAAAACATGTAAAAGAGTAATGAATGCAAACCTACGTTTTTTCAGAACTAAAAATAATGCTTGCTGTTCTAGCATCAGGCAGCAAGCCAGTGTTCTGTAAGATGCCTGGCAAAAGCTCTTATTCAAGGTTCGTACAACACTCACATTGTGGTTGATATGAGACTAATATCAGCATTGCTTCTTCAGTGGAATGCTTCCGTTTGAAAATCAGACTGTTAAAAAATATGCAAATAGTAAACAATTATTAAAATGTGTTTGATTATACAAGGCTGCAATTCAATAGGAAGAATTTACAATTTTAAAACTTGTTTTGAATCTCATTTCAGTATTTGTTTCTTTTTATGTTTCTCTCATGAAAAAGATATTTAATGTACTTTCTTGGCTTATCAGTGGACAAAGCTCCTTTTGCACTGTCCCCACAGAACTGCAAAAGCTGTCCTATAAAATAAATTCTAAGTGTAGGAAACAGAAAAAGAATAAGCGCAATTCCATTAAACCATTTTATTAATTAATCAAAAACAATCCTGCATTAAAAATGCAGGATCAGGCCCTCTAGGTTTGGTATGCAGCAGGCACAGCTTACACAACTTTGTCAGCTGAGTTTTCTAATGATATTAATTGGTAAGTGTAATTTCTGCTCTTATAAACAGACAAATGCATAACAGTGTGTGTACAGGGCCAGGAAGATCTCTCGATTTAAATTCCGACATCATGAGGAACATTTTCCAGAGTGATTTTAGTCTGTTCAGTGGACTAATGATTGAGTTGAAGCAAAATCTGCGTCAGCTTCATTGATAACAACAGTTTTGGTATTTTTCTCCTAACTTCCTGCGTACAATGTTTTAATGAAGCACACTATGTCTGGTAATTTTCTAGCAATGCACATCCATAACAAAGCTTTGCTCTGAGGCTTGTGCTTTCCTGCTCTGCTGCTTGTTGTATTGAGGGAGTTCAGCAAATGTCTACTTGAGCAGATCAAAGCGTAATCTTGGCTTTTGCTGCTTCTCTGTGGTTTCTGGTGCTTATGTTAATCCTACTTAAACTAAGTGGCCAGAGATTTGGAAGATTTGAAATATAAAATAAATTCCAACCTTGAGATGGATTAGGGTTGTCAGATGACACAGAACTGTCATGTAGTACTAATACTATGAAAACAAGAGCTCAAAATACTGTTTTAGTGTAGCTGACAATGGGGATTTATCCTAAGAGAGACATGGATGTGTTTGATTAAAGCAGCTCCTTAGTGAATATGTAGCCTGAATGCCTTGCAAATTTATTGATCATGTATCTTAAGTCAAAGATACAGCTTTTTCCCTAGATTAGTTTTTTTCACCCAGTAAACACAATACTCTTCAGAACATGGATCCAGTGTTTCACAAAAGCACTTTATTTTGTATGATAAGGAAAGGATTATCTTTCATTATAATTACATATCTATGACTTTTTCTTCAGAAAGTCTGTCCTGCAAGCTATTTTCAAACAATAATGAAGCCTTGTAGCTGAAACTCATTTACCAGGATCCAATGGGGCAATCTTCTAAGCCTCACAAAGTGGAGATAACACTGGATTTGCTCTTATCCATTCTTTCAGAGAGGGACACCTTGACAGCATAGGATGTGGGTCTAATTTATGTCTGAATTAGTGGTCAGAGGGTGGTTTGTAGCCATATGTTGTCATGTGGCTCAGCAGAGACCACCCTCAGGAAAAAAGGTTTGTGAATGTCTTGAAAATATTTATGGGCCTATATGTTTTTAATTCTCAAGATGTTTTTCGGTGTTTTTTAACGCAGATTTTGCAGTAATATCCCATTTTGACATGAAAATGTTTTCTGTGACCAGTAGTTACAAGGTCTTATTTGTCAGAAAAGAACTAAGTTTGGTGTATTGTCAACTAGTGGAAATCAGTATCCACTATTAGCTTAAATGTTTTCTGGAAGCCTGGGTAGTTGTCACTTTCCTTGTGGTCCTCCTCAGAAATGACAAGGTATACGACAGCTAACACAGTGATCCCCAAGCCCTTCCCTCCCCCATTTTGTATTGCAGTGGCACCCATGAGCTTATCAAACCACACAGACAAGGGACGGGAGAATGGTCACCCTCCCAAAGACCTTAAAATAGACACAAATTTGGACTGAATAGTCCCTCCTTGAACTCTATTTAATCCACTTCTAGCCTTGGATTCGTGGGTTCAGAGAGGGGTAAACTCAGGGAGTTGGAGCAAGAAAGGCAAGGCACGAGAGAGACCCTGAACACACCCGAGTTCTGTTATCTGTTGCAGCACATTACCAAACATAGGCACAAGCTCTTCGAGCTAATGTTTTGGGACACCAAGTCACTATCTGCCCACTTTCCACCTTAAAAGCAAAGGCAGGGGATGAAGCAGAGCTGGGGACCTCTCTGCCTCATCACATCTACAGAGTGGAAGTACAAGGGCTAAGGAATCACCTTCTGTGGATGGTATGCACATGACTAGATTTGGCTAGGTTTGGTGGGTGAATAAAGAATTGAAATTAAAAGACAAAGCAAAATATGGCAGAATACATGCGAAATTATCTTAAAATGTATTTGCAGTTATGTTCTTACTCTCAAAATAGTTTGAGAATGAACTAGGTAAGTATTTCCTTTTCTTTTTTTTTTTTTTTTTTAAGTTTTTGTCATCTCCTCCACAGTATTCTTTATTGATACTCATTTTTGTATGAATAAATAGTAAGTCAGAAATATTTCATCTGATGGTATTTATGCATCCTTAGTTCCTGGTACAAAATCTGACCAATGAATCATTACCAAGCTGTACTGGGGAAGCGACAGTGCTAAAAAGACAATTGCCTTTATTGATCCTACTGCTCTTCTCTGGTCTACAGGAACAAAAAGTATTTAAATCATGTTTGCTAACCCATTAATATCCTTTAAGCAGCTGTTATAACCTCATGTAGGCAAAGAAAATCATACTGCAAAAGATGTAATGCGGTCATAATCAATTAGGCAAGAGATTTACACTAAAGGTCCAGGACCAGACACCTCTCAATCTAACATAACTCTCATAATTTCACAGAGAAGGGAACATCATAGTAACAAGTATCAATATGGTGAAACAAATTTATTTTATAATGACAAAATCTCTTTTATGTCATCTAAGCTGACAATCATGGCAGTCAGAGATGCTGGGCCAAACACCACATTCCTCTGAAAATTTGGGCAAGCTGTCAATACTTTCAGCCTTTATGTCTCCATTTCCGAGTGTAAATGATAACAGCTTTCAAATGTGACTGGTCTAGTCAGATATTAACTTCTGTTCATACACTTAGAAACCAGACCAACAATTAAGGATATTTTCCAAAGATCACCTAAATCAGTGGTGATTCCTATTGGTCACCTGGAATTTAAAAAACAACTCCCATGTTATGAGTCAGACCTCATTAAGGATGAACACAATTTGAACAATACTTGTAAATCACATTCCCTTCCATAAAGTAGGGTATATCAGCAAGAAACTATTGACAAAAAGATGATAATACACTTTTAGATAATTTATTTACATGTCCTTCAACTAGCTTTGCTTACACAGATTAATTACTAACTTACTTTAAGGATGAAAATCTTCGCAAAAGGTGTAATGAATTGCTATAGGTAAAATTTTCTTGTCACTTATTCATGCGATATAGCATGTCTAATTTTAGTTCTTAGAATAAGAAAAATGTTATTTATACAGTGATAGATAAAAGTAATCTGTAATTGAGGTTATATTCTAAAATACGCTTAATACAGGGCATACCTCTTTGCTTTAATTTGAGGGCAAGGCTTGCACTGATTGTAACAGATAGGTTTAAGTCTTAGGTGGAAACGGCCTTTCTGTGTAAAATTTTAAATGATACTAGTTTTAGGCTTTTTGAAATATCTATGTAGCCTTTGTTTGATGTCTTTTTATACATTTTTAAAGGATAGTTTTTGAAATGTGCACATGGCTGAAATCTTTGTATCTGTCAGCTTTTTTTTGGTCATCTGTTATCTTTTACATCAGTTCTTTTTTTTTTTTTTTTTTCTTTCTTTAAGGAATCTTCCAGTTTTAGCAGAACAAAGTAAAAGTGAAGCAAAATAAACCCCACAAGACCACCTTATGCAGCAACTGCCACCAAGTTTTACATTTCATCCCACCTTCTTTTTTTCTTTATTTATATATATGGAAACATGCAAGTGTTTTGAATTTTAAATATTCAGTCTGATGTGATCCAACATGTGGTATCTTATGGAACACCAGTAGTTTGTATTTTATATTTGATTACCTTTCCTTTAGAAATGTGTGGGTATAAAGAACCTTGTTGTGGAGGATTTCTCAGCTAGAGCAGCTGCAGGGAGAACTTTGAGATAGCAGAGGA
>JAOEHY010019964.1:0-28747 GCA_025447955.1 Psilopsiagon aurifrons
GTGAAGGTGGTGAGGCACTGGAATGGGTTGCCCAGGGAAGTTGTGAATGCTCCATCCCTGGTGGTGTTCAAGGCCAGTTTGAACAGAGCCTTGTATGGCATGGTTTAGTGTGAGGTGTCCCTGCCCATGACAGGGGGGCTGGAACTAGATGATCTTAAGGTCCTTTCCAACCCTAACTATTCTATGATTCTACAATTCTATGATTCCATGTTTCTATGATTCTGTGATATTATGATGCTGTTTACCTAACCCACTCAAATTTCCTTTCTTCCCTCTAATAAGTTAATTTGTTACCTATGCAACACTTGTTTGAGAATGTTTTGAGAACCACTGCCCATTCTCAAACAGAGAGTTTACTCTGTTTCTCCCATTTTGCTGGTTCTCAAGCTGGTTCTTGCTGAGCTCAAGCCAGAGTGTTTATAGTGATGCCCTTATACTTGAACCCAGCCGTCACTACTGCCCATCAAGTTACACACATAACTTTTATTCACTCCTTTGGAAATGTTGGACAGGCATCCAAGGACAGGCTTTGCCTCCGTGAGCAGGCACAGTATCTCATTGAGATCTGGAAGGAGTGTTCTCAGGAATTCAGAACCGGGATGAGAAATCCATAAACTCCTTGGGGATCTGTTTCTTTGTAAATATGAAGACGTGACTCAGATTATACTAGTGTAGTTATGTGTGAAAATTCAGGGGGAAAATATAACCCCAAACCACCTTTGTAAGAAAAAAAGCTGCAAAGCCAAGTGTTGCTGCATGCGTTTTTTGCCTGGCTATCAGCGCTTTGAAAGTTTTCTCTTGTTGGCCCTTGGGAAACAACACATCCTGAAACTGTGAGCACCAAGTGGTTCAAAGCAACACCAGTGTTCTCCAGTGTGATAGAAAAAGCAAGCTTGCAAAACTTTATTGGCATTCTCAATTGGCCTAGATGGTACATTACATCCTCCCAATACACCACGCTGCCTTATCCTTGCAGGCGTAAGTATTCATCCCCTGGGACGCCTGTAGCTCTTGCACTTGCTAAAGGCTCCCAGATCTCATCTTGCTCATCAGCAAGCCTTTGGGGGGTTTTGCGCCGCAAGTCCTCTGCTGGTGGGCTGTGCACTGGTGCTCATGACCACAGAGCACTGACCACAGGGAGGATGGGTCACTTGTTATTTTCCTAATTCAAGAAACAATGATACGGTAGCATGCTCCAGAAGTCAGCCCATCTAATGACAGAGGTAAGAAGTCAGCCCAAATCTGTCCCCTCTGCACTCGCCTCCAGGTATTTTTACCTGCCCCTTGTAACTCATTTGAACAAAAGACAGTAAAAAGTCTTGCTACACCAGCTCCTTGTGCTCTCCCTCATGGCAGCTCATCCTGTACATTAGCTCCTTCTGCTATTTTAAATCATCTGGCATTCCTTTTGGGCCCACCCATCCTGCATATGCGGAGCTTAAATTCTTGACCTCTACTGGGAGATGACATTAGCTCTCCACTGCCTCTCCCCTCTTACTCAAAGCTTATCTAAACCCACACTTGCTCGTATCTCTGATTTTCCTTTTTCTCTTGGTCATAACACTGTAATTAGAGCCTTGAAGTATACAGGCATGTGATTTGTATGAAAGGCACTATTCAAAATGAAACTGGATCCCAACTCATGCAGCTTAGCAGCAACATCTGAAGGCAGTAAGTCATTTAGACCCCTCACTTCTTGTCTTTATGTTCTAAAGGACTCAGAGACCCCTCCATCTGCTTTTTTCTAGAGGATCAGATCTAGTTTCTCTAGTTTTTCTGGATGGGTAGTAACCTCATAGCTCTGTTCCGTGTTAAATAAACCCTGGAAGAGTTTCCACATTCCTCTTCAGTGTGTATATATTTACTTAAATGTGTATCACCTGTTACCCAGCCCACACAGTGGATGTCTACCTCATATGTTAAAGGACGCAATATAAGGCCATTAGGATAAACATGTGTGCTCACCACTTTCTTACACCTCCAAAGCTGCTTACTGGAAAAGAAAAGGCAGGAAAAAATTGTCCTATCAGAGTAGTAGGTAACTTTAAATTGGAATACTAACAGAAAAGAGGAAAACTTCTTCATAACAGCATTATAGTTAATGACTGCTATTAAATATCAACTGTAATATTAAACATGGAAAGTTCGTAAATACTCCATTTGCATACCAAAGTGGTTGTCTTACAATCAAAACCTCCCCTCAGAGGAAAAGCAGCTGCTGGTGCCATTTGGCACAATGCAGAAGTAAGGTACAGAAGACCTGACATGAGGAATTCTTGCTGTGGCTATTCATGGTTCTGATGTTTTCCATGTAACTCTCCATTCGTGGCCTGCCTGGGGAACAGGATGTGTCCCAAACACTGGAGAAAAGCCAGAAAAGGGCCATTTCTTGGTAGCATATTCAAAACAACATTTGCGAAACAAATTCAGCACACATGCAACATATTGGTTCGCTCTGCCCCTAGCAATACTGACAAACCAGGCACTGTGGCTGTGCTTTGTGAAAGTCCCACTGCCTCTAAGGATGCTCTTCCCATCCTAAAAGCTCACAGCATGCTGAATGCATGGCTAATCCCATGGGAAGCTTTCTGCACTGTGCTGTTTCAGCAGCCAGCTAGGCAACTGCTAATCAGTTGTGCAGACCCAAGCATTTCCCCGTCCCCCTGCCTTTGAACTGGGAAGGATGGAAAACAAACTTGCAATGAATGAACTTCAGTGCCCAGAATGAGCCCCTGGCTGAACTGGTATAGCTCCACTGGGCTTGGGGAGAAACGATGCAGAGGAACAACATAAGGAGCTCTCATGCTTCAGAGCTGAATTTGGCTCTGTAATTTCGATCTGAGGCAGTACCAGGTTAAGCTGTGTAGCACTACATGCAAAATTGAATGCTGTTACCCCAAGGATCAGGGATAAAAAACAGGCCAAGGCTGAACAAAGTAGCTTGTGCAAGCGTTAAAAGAATGATAGGAAGGAGTCTGAATGGAGAGCTGAGATTGCTACACCTGCCCATAGGACAGGAGAGCTGAACAGAATTCCTGCTGCTGGCAGAGGCTGTGCTCCTGCTCATCACTACACCCCAGCCTCTCCTTCAGCAGCATCAGTAGCAATCCATCTGGTTTCCAGGGCTCTGGCACAGGCAAAGTAAAGAGCAAGGTTACAGACCTCGAGTTAGCCCCTTCCCTCCTCCCTCCTTCCGGGCAGCCCTCTCCCATGGGTTTCCGATGACTGTGCCCGTGCCTAGAGCTGGTGCCGCAGTTATTGTTTTATATTAAAGATATTTTCAAGAAGAACAAGCAAGAGAACATGTCAGAAAAGGGGAAGAAATAACTTTGTAACGCCAAAGAAGTGCATGCAAATGGGGACGATTGCCAGTGATTACTCCCAGAGCTGTGCCTCCCAGACCCACCACATTCCCATCCCATGCTGTTTGCTCTTCTCTCCAGGATGACTGCAGTCATTATCCAGCAGATATTGTGGAATTTCACTGCCAGCTAGTAAAATTAGGCAATAGAAACGAGCTTCCTCTGTAATTGCTTCAGAATCCTCAGAGGAGCAGATGTTGAGGCATGTGGGACATATCACAGTATCACAGGATGGCTGTGTCTGGAAGGGACCTCTGGAGGTCAACTAGTCCAGGCCCCCTGCTCAGACAGGGTTGGTTGCCTGGGTCCATGTCCAGACTGCAGCCTCGAGCTCCAGCAGTAGGAAGAGTTCCTGGGAAGAGCTGGCTTCTCAGAGGGAAGGGGAGAAGACTTCTCAGAAGATGCTCCAGCCAGATAGTAAAAAAATGCCTTAATGGTTTCTGCATAATGAAGAAGAAAAGGGAGGGAGACTGGGATTAAAGTGGAAATGGGTTTCGGCAACAAGGGAATAGGTCCCACAGAAGTGGGGCTGCCCCAATGTAGAACAATAATAGTTCTAACTCCTGTTGGTGCAATTTCATCCATACTCATGCAGCTGTGTTGAGGGTCATGCTTTAAAGGGAAAAATACCAGTGCAGAGAAGCAGTTGCTGTGGCTGAATGGGGATCCAGCACCCATCAGAGTGTGTGGGAGACCCATGTTCATGTTTCTGCATTGCATCAGGCTTCCTATAATGTCTTGGGCAAACCTCTCAGCCTGGCAGTGCCACAATTCCCCACAGGAATAAGAAGGCAAGAGCTTTTCTCGGCCTGCAGCAGTGTACGTGAATGGGATAAACCTTAAATTCTGGGTTGTGGGTGCCAGGCAAGAGGTGGGTATTTAGGTAGACAAGCAAAACCATAAGCAGGTGCTGCAGGGTCACCCTTAACGAAGACACCTCTAGTAGCCTCAGTAAAGAGGAGACTTGAAGACCTCCCTGAAGTGTTTCAGCAAATAGATCCTGATTATTTGGGCTTTGTGCAGACAAAGTGATTGTTACCCTAACTTCTTAAGGCACATAAGCATTTAAGCTGCCTTAAATCTTTAAGGTAGCACAATGTTAGCATTAAAGCCAACTTAAATCCTTATTAAGTCTTCTAGGTGCTTAAAGCATTTAAGCCATTTTTAAGTCTTTTGAGAATGACTGCTGATTTCCATGGGAAAGGATGTAACGTTGGAAGACACTTTGCACACAAGGTCCCCTTACAGTTCACCCTGTCAGACAAGCCAGTGTCTCGTATGCAGCCTTAACGGGGAAGTTTAGAAAACAGTCTAGACTTCAGTTTCCTTGCCATATAGATTCGGTTATGGGTTCATAGTGATGCTTGTGAACATGAGAGGGATTTGAGAACACGTCAACTCATCCTGGTGGTTCACGTTGTCCCATATTGTGGCTTTACCACATTGGTCTGTGATACGCACTTCAGAAGACAGTAGAGGAAGTTGAAAATGAGTGAATTCCTTGCACATGCAGGGAAAATCACAGCTCACAACTAACTGAAAGCTTTTTGCTCTGGCTTTTCAGCAGTGACCTTTGGATTCCAAGCAACTCTGGAATGGCCCATCTAAAAAGGCAACATTTTTGGCGTGCTGTGAAAGCAAGGCTTTATAGGAGAGCCTACTTTTGCAACTTTTACTGTATGATTTGCACTCAAGAGGCTGCCATAACAAACTGCTGAGCATAGTGGATCTTTCTATGAAAAGGAATCCAATCCAGCAATCCCTGTCCTATTTGTACAGTTGAAGAAACTGTTTAACCCCTTCAATAAGGGCTACCTGTGTGGCACTTGCTCTAGAAACTGGGTTGGTGGTTGACAGAGTGCCTTTCCAGTTACTCCTGCTATAATTCTGACCTTTTCTGGTTCTTAACTTCCCTTGCTGGATCCTATCCCTTATACAGGTTAAGAGTGGCTGATGAAGTTCTTCTGTCTGCTTCATTCTGGACTGGCAGTGGCTGGGAAGAAGCCTATCTCCTCCGGGCCCTTAGCTTGTGCTGATATTGCAGGCATCCACTGACACTGTCCTCCAAAACAGAGGGAGGAGACCTCCAGCAAGGGCAAGCAGGAGAGACAGCTCACCTAAGTGTAGACCACTGTGCTGGGACACAGGCTCCTCTGCTGGAACCCTTTAAGGGCTGAGACACTACAGGACTACCAGGGACTAGGGTACAGTTCCTTCTTCTGTCTCCTAGTAGTTCTATTATTACTAAGTGGGTCACCTGGCCAGACCTAGTCACCCCTCATAGTCAACAGACGTTTTTAGGACGCCATTTGCCTGACCTGTTTCACACATCCTCGTCAGTAAGAAGGCAGTTGCACCTTGAAACAAGCTCATTCCTCTTCTCTATGAATCCAGACAACTAGTCAGATGTAGGCATCTACAGTGCACATGTGAGCAGATGAAACCATGCACTTTACATCTATGTACAAGGCAAGTGCTTAAATTGGCCAAGGTGTATCTTCAGTGTGCATAGAGAAGTGAATGACTTCTTCACCCACATCACTGAAGTTCACTTGTCCTCTAGAAAATGCTATTGAGTCAAGGGGGTTAGAGGAATTTTTCCTCCTTTCACTTATTCTCAACCTGTTAGTGTGTGCCATAAAAGGTTTCTGCAGGCGTACCTAAGTGGTTTTGAACGCTTTCCACCTCCCTGCATTTGCACATTAGAAGTTGCTAACTCTCATTTGCAGATTCTCAGCAGATCCGGAGTTTAGGACTGAATGCCTCCAAGCTGGGGTATGCAAATGGATGGCAGTGTTTGGAGTCACTGACCGCACTCTTGCCCATGATAATCATCAGCATGTACAAGCCACAGGGAATTGTTAAAATGAAGACTAATTTGACTGTAACAAAAGTCTCAACTGTGTTTTGTTATAAAGTACCTCATTAGTCTGACATTTTTTGTGACATCTCATTGGTGGTAGACATGAATAGAGGGTTTTTTCCTGTCTCACACATGAGCAGTAGGCACAAATTCCCATGTCAGCTGAAAACAGGCCTGCTCTCCACATCAGAGCTGTGTATCTGAAGGACCTGAGCCTGTGAGATGCTGAACATCCCCCACTGATGAGAGGAGCCAGGTAATTATTTGCCTCAGCCTCTGGGATAATCTGGCCCAAAAAGGGAATGGAAAGTTCAAGAGCTTATTTAAGAGCTCTGTGCCCAAACTTAGCTCATGCAAAAGGAATCTGCAGGCTGAGCAAGTGCAGTCTGCTGCACAGCTCGCTCTCATCCTTACCTACTGGCACGAGTTCAGAAGTATCACAGCCCCAGCAGAGACTGCACCTGACCAAAGGAAATTACCACACATGGAGTACCATCAGATGGATGGTGCAAACATGTAGTATATATGATTTGGTAGGGCAGGCCAGCTCATGGACAGTGAGGCTGGTAATCCATCAGGGAGCACAAGGAGCAAAGGGAAGAGGGCTGGCTGTGCTTCTGCTCATGCAGACCAAGGTGATGCTGATCTCTGCTGCCATGAGGTTCTGCTGGTTCATGACTACCTTTTGGCCACCAGGAACCCCAGGTTCTTCTCTGTAGAGCTGCTTTCCAGCTGGCTGCCCTCAGGATTTGCTGGTGCACAGGGCTATTCCTCCCAAGGGCAGGGCTTTGCCTTTCCTGTGCTCAACTTCTTCATGCTCCTGTTGGACCACCTCTCTAGCCTTCCGAGGACCCTGTTCTAGAGCTCACTGACTGCTCTCCCTGACTCAGTACTCACTGATGAGGCAATCTGTCCTGTTGTTAAGTCATGCTCCTGAATCAAAACCTGACAAACTCCTCCAGCTGGGCTCTGAAGCACTGCCCACCATACTTTGACTCTAATGCAGTCAATTTTCCACCCACCTTATATAGCAATCACGATAATTAAAGCAGGCCCTACCAAGCATTAACTTTACAGATGAAGCCACTGTGGTCAGGAATTCAAAATCTATCTTTATTTCCTTTTGAACACTGTTATCCATGTTTGAAAGAGAGTCTTCCCTTTTCTTCTCCTCTATCTAGACAAGCAAAATGATTCAAACTGCTGATCCCATGAGAAACAGCAAATGTCATCAGGAACATCACAGAAACTATTCATTTTGCTCTGTAACAAGAATTCCCACTAGTGAGGAGCTATAAATTATATTTAATGGATTACAGATCAAAGGCCCTCAGTATCACCTTGCTTATTACTTGCTGGAGGAAAGACAATATTCCTGGTACAGCACCACATCTCTGTTTATCTGAGTGACCTGAAAGAGAGATTTGTAGTTGTTCCAATGAGTTTCATAAAGAATATACTGTTCCAATGAGTTTCATACAAAATATACTGCTTTGCTATTGCAGAGATGGCAACCATGTGCAGTGCACCACTGTTAAATTGCTGATCACCTGCAGAGACAATGACTTCCATTCTGTAGCACCCTCTTAATAGCTAAGGCGAGTGATCCTTTGCGATTGCAGTCAGGAGTTCATTCTGTTTGTTAAGCCATTACGGTCATTATTCTAATTACCTATCGAGGCCTATTCTTGTGTGGTACTGCACAAAGACAAAGGGAATATTGTTTTTTGTCTCCCAAAGTTTGCTTTCTCAATCAAAGAAGGAAAGCATTCAGGCACTCAACAAATTGCATAAGTTAGGGGGGGTAGAGATTACCTTGTGAATTAGCTGGGTAGCATTTGTGAGAAAAATATCTGGGTGAAAAACTGATGTGCTCCTGTCAATCCCAGCCCCTATATCCTTGTGAAGCAGAGTGTGGGAAGACTGAGCATCTAATAGCCTGGTTCATAGGCAATACTTCCTCTGGAATATGGTGACTGATTGGCTTGATATTTTGTCTGGTGTGGACAGTATTAGAAGAACCATGAGGTAATTTTTGGGAAGCTAATTTGTTCCTTTCTACTATATGCTGATATGGAACAAAGAGATGTTAAGTGCTCAAATCTCTCAAAAATCAAATATGATTTGGATGCAAACCTCGGGAATTTTTTTACAGTGTAATGTAAGAATTCAGATTCATACAATTCCCTTTTCTATTTCATTAGCAAAGTTTCCTGCTGGTAGCATCCAAAACAGATCTGAGGTCTGGCATAACATATAGAGATGACTCTACAGAAAATTATTTTTTAATTTAATCAATAATATGCCCTTATATGGAAATCCTGTCAGAATATAATTCTATATCCAAGCGAATGCATTGCTTCATGCTTCTTAATAAGACTACAGCAGAGTAAAGCTGGGAATTGAAAAGGAACTGGGAGGCTTCAGTCCCTAGGCAGATGAAGCTCCCAGTGCTAGTGTGGCAGGGCCAGGGAGTCACTGCAACTCTCTTGTTTAACACAAGCAGCTATTTGGGAATTTTGTCTTTACTCTTTTTTGGGCTGTGGCTGAGATCATGCCAGTCCCCACCGACAGATCAGGCTCACTAGATAGCTGTCTCCTGGCTTGGGTTCAGACAAGGCTGTACTGAATTAGATGGCTTGGCCCAAGAGACTAACCTGTTTACTTCTGTCTATATGCCTAACTTTTCTGTTCCTGTTTTGTACATGTTTTTGAAAGCACTTCAGCAACAATACTTCTCCCTTGTTTATGGTGGCTACCTAGCAATACTCTGCTCGGCTTTTTTCAGTGCTTCTGCTGCATGTATAGTGACTACTGACAACACATTTGAGAGCCCACAGCTGTCTGTCCATGGCAGGACAGCCCTTATCTTGATCTATTGGAATCAGCACAAAAGCTGAGAGGTACTTACTGTGCAGAAATATCTGGGGGTTTATAGCTATGTCTCTTCCCTTTTAATTCTTCCACCCTCTATTGCTACTCCCCATACATCTAGGTCTTGGGAGCAGAGTTAATATTTCCTGTTGCTTTACCCAAGGTGCATATTAGACACACAGAGGCACAAGCTCCTTCTTATGAGCGGGAGCCAGTTGGGCTAATTAGCTTATGTGAAAATGAGCTGAATGGCTTTCAAGGTCACCTCTATCGGAGAATTGCTTTTGTGCTACACAGAGCTCGAACGTCTCAGCAGACTTTGCCTGCTCTATCCCCTTTCTGCATTTTCCACTGTTTGGTGAACCCAACGCCCTTTTTATCCTGGATCACAGACGGTTGACTTCGCTTGTTCTTCAAGCTTAATGGAACGAAAGATTTGGGCCCGGAGTCCCAAGGCACCACTGAAATGCAGGGAACAGGGGTGACGAGCACACTGCCTGCTTTGCTGTCTGATGCAAGTTGATGATCAGTGCCCACTGTGTGTGAAATCAGTTCCTTGTGGAAGTCCAGGCAAGAATTCAGACTTTTCATCTTTTAAAAGCCACTTGTTATTTACCAGTATAAGCATGTCACAGCATTTCACCTAAAACATGGCTTTTTTTTTTTTTCTCTTCAATAATTTAAGGAGAGGAAATATGCTTATAAGAATAAATTAGTGAGAAAAGACTAAGCCGCAGGTGTAACTTGAACTCAGACTCAGACTTTGAGTAGATTTACAGCAGTGCAGGCTGCTGCACTCAAAGCAAAGGAGTGTGCTGGCACAACTTGGAGGATGTTTAAAGGCATGCACTGAATGCTAAGAAAATCGGCATTTTACTGACGCTGGTTCTGCTAATACATTTATGCAAAACTTGTCCTTTGATTCTCCCAAGGCATGGGCAAATTCATGCAAGCAATGTTAATGATTACCTACAGGATGTATTGATGAGTGTGAGCTCTTATTTTACCAGCAGCGTTGCATGTTTAGGCAGGCATAAAGCTTAACTATCTTATTAGGGAAGGCCAAAGGGCTGGGATCCACATAGGTGTTTAGGTGCTTACACCCTACGTAGGTGACTCTCCCCACCTAACACCACTCATGTTACCAAGGTGCTTATGCTTGGAGCTTAGTCACTCAGGTCAGTGAGAAAACATAGGTGTTTTTGTGGGTGCTTCATGCCTGAGACAACCCTCAGAGCCACACATCTTTGTCAAAGGAGCCTACTAGCTACACTGCATTGGGTGCCTGAAAGCAGCAAGAGCAGGTTTGGTGCTTTACAAAGGAAGATAACCACTCTCCTGGGGAGTGTGGTCCATAAGGAAGCCCAGAGAGAAATTTTATGTGAAAGACCACTTCTGTTAGCAGCGAAACCATGCAAAACAAAAGATGGTGCTTCACTCTGCGGGAGTGGGGGATAGAGACATTGGTGTGACCCAAACCTGGGAGCTGGATGGCTGTTGAACCTTCATTTCTGCCTTTCAGACTATTTCCATTCCAGTGTTTGAGTGAACTTCTGAGAAAGCTGGAGTGTCTTTCTATGCTGTGAAGAAGTTTCAAGCTATGCCCATTTCTTAAGAGCACTGACTCCTGTGCATTGCTTGTGCAGTTTTTCTTTCTGTGAACCAGCTGGCATGGAGAGGAGGAAAAAGGCATATTACCTGTAGGCAGTGCAAAAGAATACCCAGAAGCTTTAACCCTTGATAGAGTGTGTCTGTCCAGTACCTGCAGTTTAATTAGCTTATTTCTAGAGCTGTGCTAGCCTGTTTTAGAGCACACCAATGCAAATGTTTATTTGCAGCTGCCTGCAATGAGGTTACAAAGCAACTAATGATATAATGTTTTCTCTTGGAATTTATTCTATGAAGATGATTCATGCTGGACAGCTAAATGCCATCAGTGTTGTCTCAGCTTTTACTGACTATTTTTCCACATGTGATAGTGGACTGTTCTCATTAATGGCTGAGCTGTAAAATCTTGCTTTCCCTCTTATTTATGATACTGGAAAAGATCCAATGCAGCACAGTACATGTGTAAGTCATTACCCTCCCTCTAAGCTCCCCCCTAAGTATGGAATGTTACTGTATTTTAATGTATTACAGAAATAAACAAATGTTATACATGTGGGGGTAAGTATAAATCAGACATGACTCAAAGGGCAAAGGGGCTAAACAGAGTTTGCTGGGCCTGAAAATTTCTGGAGCACAAGGGCTATCATTGTGGGGATGCTGTGCCACTGCGCAGTGCCCTCCCCTCACCGGTTTAGCCATGTCCAACCCTGGATATTGCCAAGTTTCCATATTGTGCAAGTTTTTGGGGCTGGTCTTTGAAGGTCTCAGGATGTCTGATGTGGTCTGTGCAACAGGCAATGATGCTCCAGCGATGCTGCATCTCAAATCCCAGTGTGCGGAGCCTTTCCTTCCCATCAGCTGCCCACATCTCCTTAGAGGGCACCAGAGCTTCTATCCTTGAAGCCCCCTGAGAGCCAGATCCAGACCCTGAGCACTCTCATCCCTGCATCAGAGGCAGCCACTGCCATGGTGTCTGCGTTTCTTCTCACTGGGACAAGTAAGGTTTGTTGGAGGTTAAATGTACAAACACCCCTGAGAACTGGCACCTATGGGGCACCTATAAATTTTAGCTTTCTTCCCTTCTGGGCCTTCAAATCTCACACTTCCATTTGCATTAGTGGCCCAGTTTGCAGACGAGGGCTATGGTGATGTCCTTTCAGGAGGCGTTGTGGCTTAAACACCCTTACTCCAGGGATTGAGTGTCCCTTGGTTGTTGACACTCGCTATTGACAGTGTCACCACCGAAAGGGCAGGAGCCTTTTGGAGAGGTCTCAGAGCCTCACAGGACTGTGGTCTGTATACCAGCAGGTGCCATCTGTACTGGCAGGGAAAAGGAGACATTGAGATCTGATGGCACACACAGCTTCCATCCTTCTGCCTGAACTCTTCCACCTCTCACCAAAACAGAGTGGCTTCATCCACTCTACCAGTGGACAATCCCAAGCCTGTGGCCTGGACTCACCAGCCTAGCTATAGGCACCATATCCACCCCTAAATATGTGTTGTAGGTAACCTAGCTGCCTAACTTGGGCCATCTGCAGTAGCTGGTAGGTGGCCACCCAACTGCTGGCTATCACATCTCCTACCCCGGCAGTGCCCAGGACCCAGTTTGGATCAGGCCTTGACTTTGTTGTGGCAATCTCCCCAGCCAAAGCATTTATGCTTTGATCAATTCTCTGTCACACAGGGATCAAGGAAAAAAACTATTCCTCCTGCAAGAGTGTTTTCTTCCCTCTGGATCAATGTGTACAACTTCATTTGACATCAGCGTGAGCTCTGTTGCAGACCAAGAGCAGTAAATGGCCTAATGGAAAGAATAATAATGTTATCATGCATGTTCATGGCTTCTCATCCATCTTGTGGTTTTAAAGATCTTCCTCTTACTGGGCCTGCTGGTCATAATGCTCACCCTCAGCTAATTCACATCTTCCAATTATCTTTTCAAAGTTGCTATCAAAAATCAGGGGAAAAATTAAAAAGCCCAGAATACACTGATTGAAAGCTGAAATGAGATGTTCTCCAAGTTGAGGCTTTCATTCTTTGAAATATAATAGGCAATATAAGTTAAAAAAACCCAACTGTAACTCTTATTAGAAACACCATAATTTAAAAACTGTGAGCCTGAGATTTAATTTCATCCATAAGCTGCAGTGTACCTCTTTACTGACCTCAAGTTGGTTTACACTGTATTTTTCTTTGACCTCTTAGAGCTAAGAGGTACATCTTTATAAGCCACTGGATTATTTGCTACTGCAACGCCTTTTGTATTTCAAGGGTGAAGAAAATCTATTTATTGTGGGATTCTATTTTTCATAGGGCTTTTTACATGGACGTTGCATACTTGTGGGTACCTTTCATCTAATACAATGTTAACATTCATGATGGGGCTGACTGCTTCCTTGATATTCACTTGAAGCTGGATAACAAAGTAGGAAAAAGTAAGAGAAAGACAATATAAACAGAAAAGACTTGCATCCATGTGATGGTTACTTGTGTAACAGCAGCACCATTACATCCCAAGAAATTATTTCTGAGTCTGAGATTTTAATCTAGCTTTGATGTTTAGTGGCTTAATGGACACTTAAAGTAATTACTGTTATTTTTTCCCTTTGCTTGCATAGCAAAAATGTGCTGCCATTCTCACAGATTTAGTGGTCTCATTCACTTATAGTTCCAGTAGTGGAATTACCAGAAAATAATGTTTAGGATATTGTGCAGTGACCCAAATAGCACACATAGAAGGGATGTGAGTAGAGCTAAATTATTTTCCTATATTTATCTTGGCACCAGAAAAATATAAATCATTATCTTGTTACTGTAAGTGGTCATTAGGAAGAAATGGAGAGTTTCTTGATAGCATAATTGATAAATTCTTAAAAATGAGGACACTGAAAGACTGTTAACAAATCGTAATGAAATGATTTTCAAGAATATTCCATGTCAGGTATCACTGTGCATTCACATTATGGAAGACTTCCTACACAATGAATAAATAATAATAGCCTGTGCACTAGGAACTGCAATAGAAGCATTTGTCTTTGGTTTCAAAATGTACTAGAGAGCTAAAATTAACCACGTGCTCCCCCTCCCTCAGCCAATTCATCTTAGTCTTCAGTGGGGAAGCAGAAGTACATCTGTACGTGACACGATAAAATGCAGAAATTGAGCCCATTGACAGAAAATTATTTTAGGGTAATTGCTGTTTGCATTTAGTCTGCTCCTTGGAGATGAGCAAGTTGTTATTAACCAAATGTTCAAAGCCATGACTTGTAAATCTGCCCTCCTCACGCGGCTTGAGAGATGAGTCTCAGAGAACATGAAGGGTTACTAGGAGGAAAGGGACATTTTACCATGAAACCTGAAGCAATTGCTGCAGTCCTTACACAAAAGAGACAACTTCCTTCATGGCAGGGAAGGATTTCATGCAGGAGATCTGAAATTTTAAGGGTGGGCAATTAGTGTTTAATTCACCCAAGGAACAGCATGCCAGAAGGTGAGCTCTTCAGCAGAGCCCCATTTTCCACTGGGGGGTTGGAGAAACCTTCTATTGAATAGCCAAGGTCTTTTCATTTGTCCTCAGGACAAATGAAAATGTTAAAATGTTTGATATTTTCTCCACCAATACTTGGGTATTTGGCAAAAAGCTGAAATGCCCATTGTCTGGGACCCTGCCAGCTGCTGAGCTTGGCTCTGACAGGCTCTTTGTTAAGGGCTGGAAAACAAGCATGCCAGGTAGCAGGGCACCACTTCTTGGCAGGCTGGCTCAATCCAGTTAACAAGAAGGGTTATGGAGACTATACACTATTTCTTCCTCCATTTTGAGTCCTTTAAGCTCCCATTAATAAGCAAAACGAGCTCGTTTCCAGCTTCCAGAGCACGCCTCGTGTCAGGCTCTGAAACAATTTCTTCTGCAGAGGTCAGGACTGAACTTCAGAGAGGTTAAATGCCTTTCCCAGGACTGGAGGGCAACAGCAATCAGGGCTATGGGTGAGTGATGACGAAGATAGGTCATGCAGTAAAACAATTGCAAGTCAGGAAAGGAATCTGGGCCATGGGATGCTCAGACCCCCGCACAGTCGGATGTACGCTCACCATGGTAGGAGTGAGAAAGAGGACATTGTTTCTTAAAATGGCTGGGGCCTGAATGTTTAACAACACGGAGCCATCTTCAGATTCTTTCACAACGTGGTTGAGACCAGGGCTTTCCTGGACATCAGGGGACTGCTTCGAAGGAATTCGTAAAGAGCAGAGAGGACTAATGAGGCTTTGGTAGGCTTTATGGGATAGATGTCAGCAAATCAAAACAATGTGAGAAAACCACAGGTCCTGCCTTTATCCACAAAATAAAATCATGCAACAAAA
This sequence comes from Psilopsiagon aurifrons, assembly GCA_025447955.1. Taxonomy (NCBI): domain Eukaryota; kingdom Metazoa; phylum Chordata; class Aves; order Psittaciformes; family Psittacidae; genus Psilopsiagon; species Psilopsiagon aurifrons. The sequence goes on from JAOEHY010019964.1 coordinate 15,070, forward strand.
AAAAGAAAAATCACAGAAAACAGGTGAAACATGGGAAAAATCACAGAAAACATGTGAAATAGAAAGACACCATTATCCATATTCCTCTAGAAAATCATGAAAAAATACGAGATCAAAGGTAAAATCAAAAGATTTAAGGCTAACTGCTTTAAAACATGTTTATACATAATATTTTATGTGTGTTCTGCTTTCAAAAGTAGATTAGGATAGGAAATTATTCAAAAAATTCTTTGAAATGAGCAAGAACCCTTTGAATAAGGATACAACTTTAGGAATACCAACACCAGAATGAGGAAATGCACAGAAAAAGGTTCCAATGTAGATGAAGGCCTGTAAGGGAAGCTGTTGTAAAGCCCTTCCTTGCAAGTTAGAGTTATGATGGAAGATACACAGACATCTGGACACAGGGAGTTGCTTGTGTCACACAAGAACCTCAGCCATGAGTAGAGGCAACCAGCAAGGGCAGACCAAGGACAAGGAGACTTATGCTGAGCTCCTGGCAAAGAGAAATGAAAAGAATCTCAGTGTAAAATCTCTTATTCCTTTTATATTACGTTTTGGTTACAAGACAAAGACAGAGTATACATTTAATATATCTTTTAGTATGGCTTTTCCTTTTTTCTCCTAGCACATCACAAGAATGCTCTTATTTAATGAGCTAAGGTAAGCCTGGAAAATGAGCGTGGAGCCAAGTGCATGGAAGGAAGCAAGGCCAGGCTCCACTAGAAGAGTCAGGTGTGTTAGATTATCCACAGGGAGTGCAGAAGAGCTTCTCTGCAGACACCATGCACATAGTTTGAAGAGAAAGAAGCAACAGAGGAAGATGTCTGTTTACAAGAGGATGATGCTTCCCTGAACATTTTTAACCACTGTACAACTTGAGAAGGATGAAGGGAATGTGCCCCAGCGCAGAACATATCCTAAGAAATGGTAAGTGCATTTGCACCTAAGATACACTTGAAATACCACATCCCAGACCTGCTGTTCAAAGAAGTATTGCAGGTCCTGCCTCACCCCACCTCCTGCGCGCATGTTTTGCTTTGAGTCTCACTAAATCAATTCCCCTTTGAAGTATACTTTCCTACATTTCCAAGAAGCACAACTGCAATACTGAAAGGTTAACCTAAGGTAATAGCACTATAAGCTGTAAATTTTAAACTTTGATCTATAGTCTTTCCATCAGCTTCTGTATAGATGGGTAAATTCCTTTTGATGACTACAACTGTGCTGCAGCATACCAACATTTAGAATCTCTGTGCTCTGATTTATTGCTTGAATTTCCCTTGTTGCAACACAGGCACAAAGGAGTTTCTACAGCCCTGGCTGGTCAACGCACTCTTGCTACTGCCTGTGTCAGGAGAGAACTTTGTCACCGAGTGGCACAGCAGTGATGGGCGGGTGGGAAGGCACCTCGGTGCAGACAGGATTACTTGGACTGCTGGAGCGTCTGTGTGTAATGCTGAAAACCTTCAGGGGAAAGTAAATGGCAGCAATGGGGATGCCTCATCGTGCTTGCCTTCACCTTCATGATCTGGCATTGTGCATGAGCAGGTGGGAAGTGGGCTCCACCACATACCACTGACATCACCCTGTCTGCCCATGGGGTCACATAACATCAGGTCAAAATCACACTGAGCATTTCCTTTCACATTACCCTGCAAAGCACATCCCTCGCTTTCTGTGACCTCAGAGCTCTGACTTTCTAGGTTGTCCCCTTGAACATCTGCCTTTCAGCTGTTTTTTCCCTAGATGTATTGTGTTTCATTTTCTGAGTAAATGTCACTGTGTTATATTTCAGGTGGTATGTGCAGGCTCTTTCTATCCCCACTGGTGTTTGCCACACTATTGTCTGTGAATCTTAATAAACCTGAGTGCAGGCTATCAAAGACAAGCACTTGGGCTTTTAGGAAACGCTGAGGTGATGAAAGGTGAAGGCGAACACCCTGCCTGCAGCCCTGGAGGTGGGTTCAGACTCTGGTGGCCCATGAAGCGTTTGAGCTTAAGCCTCATCTGCAAGGATAAAGTTTTCATTGGCTTGAAAAGAAAACAGCAGTGACAGTAACCCCCCCAACCCTGAGGGTTTGTATAAAAGTACGTCAGTAAAGATGAAAAGCAATACAGATGGAAGAGGAAAAAACATCCCTCTTGAAAGCGCTGCTGGCATTTGAGAGGCTGATTTTGCTTTTAATTTGTGGGTTTTGGAAATGAACGCATGCTGGTTGACATTACAAAAGATGACTTGTGCTGACTGGGCAAGTTTGGTGGTGTGCAAAGGAGCTGAGTGAAGGACAGGCACCGCCTGAAGGAGGTAGGCGCTCAGCCTGGCATTGCTCAGGGCACCCAGTGCTGACCTTTAAACCAGATGTGAGCCCAGGGCGCTGCCTGAGGCCACTGGGATTTTCCTGGCATGTGCCAGGATCTGGGGGGATATTTGGAGGCTGATTTGGGCCTATTTATAGGGGCAGGTTCAGACTGCCCCATAATTACCATGTCTATCCGTACTTCAGGTTGTTGCCCATTGAGACAGCCTGGGTCTGGCATCTCCTCCACATGGGAATCCTCTTTTCCCCTTGGAGAGGATGTTTTACCCAACCCCATTTCAGTGTGCATCTGCATGTCCTGACTGCCCCTTACCCATTATAAACAGTGGGCAATGGGTGATTTTTAAATACTCCTTCTTCCCTTCTCTTTTCACCTTTCCCATCTCTTTCTGTGCTGGCTTCAGGGTGAATGGTCAAGGGCAAACTTGATTTCACAGACTTGGTATTATTTATGGTAGGCTGGAGAGCAACAGCTTTCTGAAGCAAATACATATGCAAAGTCTCGTGGGAAAAGAAAGGAGAGCGCACATATAGAAAAATGGAAAGCAAGGGTGAATGAAAAATAAAACACTGCAGGTGATTTCCTTGTGGCTGGTGAGTACTTGTTTAGTTTAGGACAAAAGGTTTTATTGTAAAATGCACCAGCTAGCATGTTCTAACTGCTACCTCTTAACATTCATATTAAAGAATATATTTAATTTCAATATATTACCCTATATGTAAAGGTATGGCTCAGACAGAAGAAAGGCTCATGAGGAGCTAACATTGCTCTAGCTGGCTAATCTGTGCTAAAATAGTTTTCCTTGTCTGGATTAAGGACACAGGTCCATGACCGCAAGCAGTTGTAGTAGCTGATCAAGTTGCCTCACATCAGCTGATCTGCAGTACTAGATGAGCGCCTACTCTTAGCTCATAAAGACATGGAACTCGTGATTTCCCGAAGCGGACCCTTACGGAAAATCTGAGCCACAGTTTATGTTAAGGTGTGTAAGACAAGTAGTTGCTGTAGCTCTGGTAGGCACTTTCAGCAGAGGATCTGCCTAATTTTTGTACCAGAAGTGCATCTCTTGATGCCATGAGGCCTTGGATCTGGATCACTCATCAGACCTTTGATCCCTTAAGAGTCACATCACCTACTTGAGGCAGTGCTGATAGGCAGTCTGAATAAAGCCCCTTTCTCTATCTAATCTGACCGGACTGATGTAATGCAAGATACGAGCCAGCATCTTCTCAAGATAGCAATCTAGGAGCTGCTTATGTGGCTAAGCCTTATACCAGACACTGCCTGGTAAAGTTGACTGGATGGAAGAATTAACTAGAGGAACAGTCAAGGCTCTTTGATTAAGGGATTTCATCAATTGTCATAAGATATGTTTGCAATAAAGATCTGTGATTCCTGCTAGTAGGTTGGTATCGGTTGTGGCTAAGAACACTATCTTGCCATCTGTTCTTGGCAGGAACTGTACAATACTTTCTTTCAAGTCACAGATATTATTACACTTACTCAGCCTTTGTCAGCTCAGGACTTGACCATTATAATGCTCCCTGCAGGATGCTGCTCGCTGTGACCATCTGGAGAAAGAAGCTAGATGAGTATATAGCTGCTTGCTTATTCAGTAGCATTTCATACCACAAATGTCTTACACATCTGCCTTATCATCTGCCCCAGCTATTCATTTGTGGGTGTGGTAGGAGGTGTTGCTTTGAATCTACACAAAGCTGTGCATGCACACACAAAACTACGCTAAAGGAACATCAGGCTGCAAAGTGGAGTACACCTGGGAAACATTGGCATGAAAGTGGACAGAGAAATTTCGTGTTTAGAAGTTTTGCAAGAAGCTGCTGGACTTCGTTAATTCACACTTCCCCTCTCAGACTACAAGGGCACAATCTCTCCCCACCAACTAGATTTCCAACTTCTTCTCTCAATTGCCCTCAGAATGCTGGGATATCCTTCAGTCATTGTGAATACATTGCCTCCCCCCCCCCCAGTTACAACCCCGTGCCTCTTTCCTTGCATGGAAAGGATGGTGCCCACCATGTGAGCAGCTGCTCAGTGTTTTAGGTTTTGTCCAAGGCACAGCCCCATGCCCCACTGACCACATGTTATCCAAGCACTTTCTGAGGGCAGGTTTGTTCCTTTCCTCATGGTCCCTTCTGTGCCACTCATCACTACTATGGGGTTATTAATCAATTTATCCTCATAGCCTTATTTATGGGAGACAGTGGTTTCATCTTCATCTTGGCTAAATGTGATTGCTAAATTCTCCTAGGGCCTCACCTGCTTTAAGGGTGTTTCACCCTTTCCTAAGCCTTCACATTCCAAACACACTGCAGAGCCACCATCCCTGCAGTCTGGATTCAGCTGAGGGCCAAAGGTCTTTCTTCGCTGTCACCATATCTCGCTGCTGGTGTCCAGGGTGGCTGTCAGTGCATGAAAGGAGGACATGATGTCTGTCCCTCCTGGCCTTTTGACATTCTCCTGCCTGGTGTCCAGGTTACATGGAAAAGGAGGTGCCCACGTCAAAGGCAGAGGAGACAAGCACAAAGATGGGAGTTGGTGGGGAATATCTGAGAACCTGGAGCCTTGCAATTAGAGGAAAGGAGAGAGGAACAGAGGCTGTGACTGAAGTGAGACCACTGGCTTTTTGGGGGGCTGGGGTGCTGCAGGCTGCACCAAGAACTGGGAAGAGATTCTGGGTGAAGGGTAAGTAGCTCACAGATTGGAAAATAGGAAAGGCTGGAAAAGTTAGGAGTCAGGACAAAACGCCAACTGATGAGGAAAGAAACAGACTGAGAGAGGCTGGAGCATGACCATGGTCTTGGACAAAAGCCATCCCAGCACTCCTCTCTTGGTAAAAAACAGCCATGAAACCCACCCACAAACTGTGCTATCATCCTCATCTTCTCGCTGGTCCAAGGATTGGATGGCAACCTATTGCTGCTATCAATTACTCCTTCAGATCAAGTGTCTGAGTCACTTCAAGTCTTGGAGGATCAACCTACCACAGACCACATCTAACCTACTGGCTTTTCAAGGCAGGACTTTCCTGTGGAGACAAGGGAGAAGCTAAAATTAAATTCACAGTGGAAAACCTTTGGATCTACTGCCATACTAAGTGTCATATTTTCCTGGGCATCATTCATGTAAGTTGCAGCAGCAATGAACATGTAGCTCTTCTGTACACAGTTACAACTGCATGGGGAAACCACACACCCTATTTGCACAGCCCATTAGCTGCATAACTGGTCTTTTGTACACAAAATCTCTGAATCACCAAATTCTTTAATCATGTGTCCCTCTTCAAGAATGTTTCTGAAATTCAGGCTTTATGTCATGTACCTCTGAAAAAACAATTTTTGTATAGCAAACTGAAGGAAGCTTTTCCTGTCACTTTATCTCTCTTGTTTGATTTGACTGAAAATCTGCGCCTGAAGCAGAACATCGAGCAAAGATGAAAGTTCATATAAATTATGTTTGTCAAACACAATAATTTATATGAACTTTCTTCTTAAGGACATTTATCTTTTTATGGTTTGAAGCGACACTACCATTGTTTTCCATTTTCCTGCTTTATTAGCCCACGAGAAAGGACTACTCATGTTTTGGGCAGGGTTTTTTTACCTCCTTTTGTTTAACGGGAATAAAACAAGACATCAGAAAAAGCCACATTTTATGAGATCTATCTACCTCTATGTCTTCCCTTAAGCTCCATAAACTGTATGGCCATACCATATAGCTTCACAAGTTTGTTTGCACTTCTCAAACAGGCTACATTGGCATGATCCCACACAGTCTCTTACGCACTACATCCAACCACATGGTAAGAATCTGCCCAACTAACAGTTCTATATCTAGTCCATGTGCACACTACATGGCTCATGATTCAATGCCATCTGCTGAGAAACAGGAAAAGTTATGTGTATTATTAAAATCAAGCAGTTTTCCTCTGTGTCTAGTGATATTTTGGACTGAAGTTATCTAAATTCCATCTTGCTCTCTTACTCCTTGTTGTGCAGGAGACAGCTTCATTGATGGCTTCCACAGATATGACTGATTGTACCTGGGTATCAGAGAACACATTCCCAGGTCTCAGGAAGTTTTTGAAGGCAGGCAGTGCTTGGCTCTCCTGGTGACTCTCAGAGGATGTATATGCCGGTCATGATGGAAAGAAATGATGACCTCCCTTTTTGTCTTCAGAAACTTTAGAGATCTGCCCAGGGAAAGCCAATTTGGAAATCAAATAACCTTTGTGTTTTCTAGGCTGCAGCCTGAATAGGCAGCAAAGGAAGAAACCACTGTCAATAAGTGCAATGCTAAAAATAGGCAGACCAAAAGCCTCAGCAGAGCTCTGGAAAAATTCTGAAGGTGCAAGTAAGAGTTATTTATAAGGTTGGGAGTTGAAAGGGGAGAAACAGGTCAGCAGAAGACTAATTACATAGTTTGGGTTCCAGAAATTATTTTCCAGTGCACACAGCACCATTAGGAAGTATTTCTGCTCGAGTTGTGAGTCCTAGATACATTTGTGCCTGGCCTATGCTGTGCTGTGCCAGGAGGCAGGTTTCTGGACATTCCCACGATGCAAGAAGGACAGGACTCAGAAGCTGTAAGTCCACTTTCATAGCAGAGCTTCTTACTTGCAGATACGTGCTTTGCAAAAGCAGATGTTGGAGTCCAAAAGCAGGTCAAGCTGCCTCCATAGGCATGGTCCTAATTGGTATGTAGGTAGATACAATTATAGATAGATGCATGCAGGGTGGAATCATATTCTCCAACCCGAACTGCAAATAAGTGAGTATTCTAAGTCAGCTAGGGTGTATCCAGATATCTCCATGATAGCAGGTGAGCTTTGAGGATTAGCATTGACTCAGGCCATGCAAACTTCAGCAACAGGAGCAGATTGAAAGAGGAGGAAGTACTGCTGAAAACTCAATATGTACACTATTACACATCGGTCTTGCTCCAGTCCCATCCCATGAGCACACCAGGTGTGTCCCCAGGGCACATCTTTTTGTTTAGTTTCATCAGCAAGGGATCTGGCTGGTGCCTCTGAGACAACTCCATGGTGCAAACCACATCATGGAAAGTAAGGATGCCTGGGGGATGCCTTTCAGAAGCACCCTCCCAGTGCAAATGAAGACTCTGATGGAGACACATCCTTAGATTAATAATTTTTATACATCTAAAATAGCTATCGTAATACCTAGCCTTAGCATGAGTAGTCCAGCGCAAATGTAAGATCTGAGAAGAAAACAAGAAGATTGATCTCACACTTTTAAAATTCAAAGAATGCACAGGTTTTCACCTGCCATTTCCAAAGGAAAGAGAGCGAAAGTTTATTTCACAAGAGATCATGGGTTTTTTTTTTAATTTTGATTCTTACAGGTAACTAAAATATTTGGTTATTTTGCTTGAGGCAAATAACCAGCAAGAACAAATTCTGCATTATGGCAACTGTTACAATTTTATTTAATGAGGAGTCTTGGGCAAGCCTAATAACAGATGGATGGTCCAGCCTAATGTAATATAATAGAACATAAATGATCAGTAAGTGTCTATTTAAATACCTCCTCTTGAGCGTATTTAAAATTGGCTGTTTACATTAATTATGAATTTAATTGCTGGTGAATTTCACAGGGCATTTAATCTAGTTTGCCATATATGAGAACGAAGGACAACAGTTATGCAGGCGCAGTGCCCTGCCTGGTGGTTTCAGTGGACCTCTTTGCAGTGGAAGGACACCTCCGAGAAGGTGCCTGTGCAGGAACTTCACAAGGAAATCCTGGGGCAACCAGCTTCTTACCCAGCTCTGCGATAGATTCATCCACAGCATCCCATGGAGGATAACATTTCAGTGCCCTCATTTACTGCTTGCCCTCACAAAATGGGGCTACTGGTACAAGCGTGGGACAGTCAGCTGCAGTGGGGCCCTGGAAGGAGCAGCCGGGGCAGAAGTCACTTAAATCAGCTTTGCTGCATGAGGAAATGAGTGAGATAAGGCGTGATGAGGTGGGAACGTCTCTTGCTGAGGCTGGAACTTAAAAAGTGGGAGTAGTCCTTCGGCAGCTAATTTAACAGTCAACTTGCATATCAAAAGGACCCACTGACTTTTGGAGTGCATAGAATAAATAATTGATGCCTCATGAAGACAACTATCAGGTCTCAGCTGTCAAGCTGATGGGAATTAGCCTCATTGGAGGGGATGTTTGCAGGGCCAGACCATATGCAGTAGTGATGCTAAGTGGTTTGGCTGTGACATAATGCAGAAGTTAACAACATGTCAACACTTTGTTATACCATTTTACTCTCTGCTCTTCATTAAACCCTTTCAGTGCCTGAAACATCATTTCTTCCCAGTCACCACTGCAGCCTGGTTACAAGGCTTGCTCACTCCGAGGGTCTCCCATTTTCCTGCTAGAACAAAGCAGCTCTCTGGAAAGCATGCAGGCAAGAGGGATCCAGCAAAGGCCATTTCCACTGCAAAGCTTCTTGGATGTTACAGCATTAGGGAGTGAAGAGACTGGAATTCTTTTTTAAGTCAAAGGTTCAGGTTTTTAAGGGGTGGGATCCTGCAAATAGCACCTCAGAAACGGGATGTGCTCAGTGGCACCAACTGGTTTGTGGGTAAGGTCATGTCTTTGGAGGGCAGGACAGGCTATACAGCTGTTGTGCAGGAGAGCCTGTATCACAGAGCCTTCATTAGCCTGGGACAAATGCTTTACCAAAAGAAAATCCCATTGCGGGCTGTTTGGTCAGTCAGTGCCTTGCTGGTCAGGAAATAATCTGCGAGTACAACACAAACCGCAGGGAACCACAGTGAAACCACTAAGATGGCGAGGGAGACTTGCCTATGAAATGGCTGTGGGTCTTGAGCCGAGTCTTCAGTCCCATGCTCTGGATCTATCTGCATCCACCTAAAATTTAGGTATGAGATTTTGCCAGACACCTGGGCAAGGAGGAAAACAGTCCAGTGGCACTAAATCCACAGCCCCTTATTTTTATCAGCCAGCTCTGCATCAGAAAAAAGAGGTAAAGTTTCAATTTGTCAGGGAAATTTTTATGTTATTAGACCTGGAGCTCCTGAGTATCACAGCGATGACTGCTGAGACCAAATCTTTTAGGGATACAAGGCAAAAGCACCCCCCTACCAGGTCAGGGGCTGAAAGCCCGTAGTACCTCTTGCTCACGCTTGCAGTGCCTTTCAAACACAGCACATTGCTGCAGCACCCAATTCTCATCCCCAGCCTGCAGCTGCTCCCAAAACACCCAGCCCAGGTCATGGGCTCCACCTGGGACTGGCTGGGAGCATGCCCCAAAGCCTGGCCCTGCATGCCTTGCATACCTCAAGCCCCCTGCAATCAATGGAGGAGGCGGCTGTGGGGAAACAAGGGTCAAGCCTCTCCCATTAACTACTAATGAAGAAGCTGGCGAGGGAGGGGGTGGTTTTTGGCTTGCTCCTGAGGGGAGCCCAGCGTAACTGGATACAGAGCAAAGGTGACAAGGTCACTCCTGCTTTTGGCAGCTCCCTCTTTCCACTGGTGCCGGGTCACAGCCTGTGCCAACTGGGGAGCCAGGTGAAGCTGCAGCACTTGCTGGGCGTCAATCAGGGACAGGGCAGCGAAAGGCCACTCGCTTGCTCACTCTGTTCCCCGAGGACAGGCTGTGCTGCACATCACCTCCAAGTACCGCTTGGGTAGGGCCTGAAGCACGGGGAACAGTTTGAAGAGGCTGATGTTTTGGAAATAGGAGGGTCTGCTTCAAAAATGGTGAACCCAGATGTGCCCTGCAAGACTTAACACTGTGGAAATCCCCACCTTGCAGTCTGCACTGCTTTTAAATTCCTGGAGCTGAGCTTGGAGGGGTGTTAGCAGTGATGCTGATTAAGTGGTGTTTGGTTAAGATAAGCAAATGGTTGGGAAATTGCCACCTTGTTATCGAGCAAGACCATTTTATGGAAGTTTCTGGGAACCTAAACACCATCAGTGAATATACCCTTCCCAAACATGTCCATATTGTTTAAAAAACCCCAAACAATGGGAGATAAAGTGTCTCACTCAAGCCATACAACAGACCCAGGGTCTTGCTTTTGGCGTTTAAGCTAGGAGCATACACTGGGAGCAGTCTCACTCCACATTCCATTGAACACCCCAAAGGCTGAGCTCTCTGGAGGTGCTTCTCTCTCCCCTTTTACTGCAGAGAGAGCCTTATCTACGGACAAGGGAGGAGCTCGAGACAACTGAGCCTCTCCTGAGACACTGTCCAATACCCTTATAAAGATATTAATCGCCGTTCCCAACTGTGCTATTCTGTCTGGGATCAGGATTTAGCCTGTGATGGAGCACGTTTGCATTTCATAATCTGCCTCTGAATTCTAACAATAATCCACCATAACCACTGTAATAGACTCTTCAAATTAAAATGCTGTTTAACAGGAAAATGAAGTTCTAGAAATATATTGCAAAATTAGAATTACCCACAAAATAAAATAATTTTGACATGACATATCTGGCTGTAAATTTGCCTTGCAACAGAAATATTCATAATTACAGTAATTTGCAGCTCAGCCTCTTACTGCAGTTATATGATCCCGTAATTGCTGAGTTGTCTGCAAAACACTGGTTGTGCTAGCTAAACCAGTTTGCTGCTTTAAAGGAATAGCCTGTGAGCCAGCTCCAGTGCCTCCTGAAGCCACGGAAAACTTCCCAGAGGCTGGAGAGCAGCAGGCTGGACCTTGAGCTGCAAGGGAGGATATTCAGCCTCCTGCAGAACAATGTTTCTCTAACATCTGTTCAGAAGTGTGGAGCACTGGGATGGAGACAGATACTGGTTAAAACAGTGTAAATCAACCTCTGCTATAAATCACTGCATCTTGACTGAGTATTTCTGGGTTTATACCCAGCTTAAATGAGCATACACCCCCTACTCCCCCCCAAAAAAAACCCAAACATTGACTATTTGCACTCTGCTGCAATTAATGACCTTAAGAGGATAGTCTGTTTCTGCTGATCGCATAGTAAATGGCACAACCCACGGAGGTTTGTTCTTAATAACACCAGTAAGCAAAGAACTTGCATAGGAAAGGAAAGCCTGAGGTTCAGGTCCTTGATCCTACAGTAGTATCTGCATTTAATGTTGGGTAAACCACAAAATGAGTCCTAAGATCCTCTGTTTCTAAATCCTGAGACTTCAAAGCCATCTTCAGCCTGTCCTACCATCTTGCTTCCATGCACCTGTGTTGCAGTGGTTTATATTCAGCAAGAACAGAGACTGTACTACCTATAAAGCTATGATTTTCTCCTGGGATATGGACAGCATGGGTTTGAACTCCCCTAGACTGAGGTGCAAAGAGATTTTTCACCTCCTAAGAAAGTCCTCTTACTGTCAGAGACAAGCTGTGCTGCACAGTCAGTACATAATGCCAGTGGAACCATAAGTAACAGTTTGGGGTGCTCTTTATAAAGAATGAGATAGAGGGTGTTTTGGGGTTGTTTGGGTCTTTTTGCTTTGTTTTTTAATAATGAATGAATACTACTATTTCAGTCATTTTTCTTCTGGTATGTAAAATGAACGTTACATTCCATCTGATATTTTATGACACTTGATGGAAAGAGAGAAACTTGCAACAGATAGGTTTTTATATCTATGCCAATGTTACAGCTGTGCTTGTTCAGCTATCTTTATTGATTACAGTGTTTGAACGGTAACTCCTCTATTATCTGATGTATGCTAGTAACGATCACCCACTTATGAAGCATTTACTGCAGCCAACAGCAGGAGATTTCTTCAATAAAATTCTATGACCAAGGTTGGCCAAGTACCAACCTAATTCAGCTAAGAGACATACGCGGTGAGAACTTTCTGCTGTGCCTGGGGAAGAAGCAATAACACTACTTTATCTAGGAGCTTAGGAGAGCAAAAAGGCCCAGTGTCATAATGTCTGTTAGCAGCCTGAATCGCGCTGCTGAGGGGATGACTGCTTTGAAATGCCCCATCCATCCAGGCTCATATGTTATAGCATTTCATTATGTTCACTGTAACTTAATACCTCCTGCAGTGAGCAGGCTCCTAGCACATAAAAATGTGAGCAGCTTGAATAGGCTCATTGCTATGATGAATCCTGAGCAGCATACCACAGTATTTTACACTACAAGTTTTATGGCAGTTAGTTACAAATGCTGGTATTATTAGAGAAATATATGGCTATTCAGCTTGTGTAAATGCTTTCAAAAGCCTATTTCGGTACATGACCTCTGGAAGGAGAGCTCAGATGCACGTACTGCACATTTTGCCTTGCAGTGGGCCAAGCAGGGGAGCTGCCAGTCAGGCTTTGCCCAACATGTTTTAGAAGTTTGTTTCTCCTTCTGACCTCATCCCGCCAGGCTTCTCTCATCACTTGGGTTTAACTGGGTTTCTGTCACTGTAGTATGAATAACACTGTACATCACTGACCGGGAAGGAGCCCAACTTCAGAAGCCAACACAGCTGGATGTGGGATTTGGGGTTGTTTACCCCCACTCTGCAAGGTACCCTCTTCTTCCCCGAAGCTGGTTGTCCTCCTTCCCCCTCATCCCTAGCAAGCCCTTACCTCCTCCTTCCCAGCCCCAAGGGTCAGGACTAGGATGCTGTGGGTGAGGAGGAGAAAGACGAGGTGATACTGTGGTTGCTGCCACACAAGCAGAAATGGGAGCGATGTGGACAACTGCAGCTTTTGGGAAGGCCAGCTCCATCCCAGGCAGTCTGTCCTCTGCAATCCAGTGGCTGCTGCGCTAGTCCAGCACATGCAGTTCAGCTACAGCAGGCACTGTATCACTTTCCTTTTAAGAAACAGGCCAGGGGAAGGGATCTGCAAGCTCTCTTCAACCTGGAAGCCATCTTCAACCTGCAAGCCCATGGACAAATGCCTGTGAATAAGCCCAGTGTTTCTTCTGAAAGTAAGGGTTTGCACTACAGGTTCCTCCATCCTCTGCCCCATCCCTTTCTTATGATTAACACCTACCATGCCTGCAGTTTTTAATTGCACACACCTTTGTCCTACCTGAAGAGCTGTCAGTACTGATTCCTGGTGTCTAACACAGTGCTTCCTACACTAGGAGATGCTGGTGTCTGCAGAGATGGAGCCAGAGCCCACAGACAGGCCCTGCAATGGGTCCCACAGTGACCTGCAGCACATGGTACCAAGGATCCGTCTTCTTAGCAGTATTTTTAGCTGTATTCCAAGTCCTGGGTTAAGCTTATGGTACTCCATGGACAACCAGAAATCACTACGTTAAGTTATCATCTTGTATTGTCTATTTTATCCCTCTCAAAAAAAAAAAAAAAAAAGGGGGGGGGGGAGAAAATAAGAAAATCTACATGA